>DWDX01002160.1:0-15926 GCA_018245675.1 Agara michaeli | reverse complement strand
CATGAAGAGAGTGATGAATGTAGACGAAGCACGTCAGGTTTGTAAGGACAGAGATATTTGGCACCCGGTGCTTTCTGCCTACCCCGTTAAGGATCTTATGTTGTCATCAACTGATACTTAAACGAGTTATTTTTAAAATACCACTGAAAAAAGCTATAGAGCTTGCTAAAGCTTGCTGATTTGCCCGAAGCTCCAGATTTCCCAGAAGTTATAGTGTTACGAATATAGTATGTTCTCGCAAAAATAACTATTTTAAAAGAATGTAATTTTAAATGGTATGAATCACTTTTACATTAGTGGATTAGAACTATGATGGAATATTTGATGTAAGCTATCATCACTACTAAATCTCGTTACAGATCTGTCCCATAGATATGGTAACGGCTGTAAATGGCAAATGATTTAGTACTAATATTTTATTTCATTGTAACATTGAGATCGATCATTGAGAAAACAAGGTATCATGGAGCGGGACCAAAAAAGTATTGTTTTTATTGCGTCTTAAAATAAACATGCGAGCAAAAGAACAACGACGCTACTAAAATAAAGTAAAGTTCTAAAATAAAGTTCGTACAATGCACAGACACACCACCAGTACAGTAAACGGTATAGATAAATGTAATTACCGGTGAGACAAAAGGCACGCGCGCAATTAGGAGTCGGTCGCGGGGAGACTTAAATCTAGCAACAATAGCGTGATCGTAGATACTGGTATCGCGCGATCACGATGTTCCCGCACTGAATTGGTTTGTTTATCTGCACATTCGTACCGCGACTCGTTGCGGCCCGCCTTACCGTTTTGTTTCGTGAAAAGTTACACTTAACGCTTTCTCGCTGGTTCTGATTATTTTGGGCTTGTCCTTGTCGTGTTTTAGCCACATTTTCATTTTTCATTTAGGTTACAAAATTTAATCCAAAGCAAGCATTTCCGCTGGTGAAGCTCTTGGCAAACTTAATGTACACAGTATCGTATATTAGAGATACTTTTGACCTGGCCTTCTTTAGATATGCCCCCGATATGATTGAAGTACGCACAGCAAGGTCTACCCCTGCCAGCTTTTACCATTCCCACCCTGCTAATAAATATTTTCTAAATAGTACTATCGCCTATTCTTTGCAAATGCTCAGATAATCTAAGCACGCTTTTCTTAATTGTAGACAATACATCTTTCACATCACATCATTCATCATCACATCATCTTTTACGAGTATCACGTTATCCTTCACTTTGTCAGCTACACTCACATTATTCTCAATGCTCCTATTTCTATCGCACAAATTCTACTGCACTTTTGCTTCTGCCATAAACACAATTCACTGTCGTACATAAGTTACACAATCAGCCCAGTTCTACGCACCGTCAGTGTTGATCTGTGTGTAACCGTCCTTCATCACGCAATTTCATTATCTACTTTAATTTCATTATTCGTTCAGCGGTCACTTAATTAAGGTTCGAAAGAGGATATAACTACAGGCGGATTAACAAATAGTATCCCTAATTTACAAAATCGTTGATCTTTGCGAGAACAACATATGTGTATGGTTGACCTCAAGAATTTATACTACGATAATGTACTATCGCATTGTTATCATATGACGATAAAGTAAGCATATTATGAGTGTTAAGTGATATTTATTTTAGATACTATATCAGTCGAAGGGTGTGGTACGGAGATATACTGGAACATGAGACATTCTAACTTAGTCGAGCAAATTAGACTATACTTGGATAGAAATTAAGTGTCTATCTAAAATAAGTCATAAACAAAACATTAGTAGAATTTATTTATAAAATAATTTAATAATGTCATTGTAAAGTTGGTCTGAAAACTTTAAAGAATACAAGAAAAAGAAGATTAACATTCCTCAGAAACAAATGAATAAGAATTCCCATAAAAATATTGCAACACTTATAAGTATTCCAGTAACGTGAACACTTAGCTTTAATCAAAGCGAACTTTACATTCTTATGTAATGAGAGCAAGTCGAATACAATTTAATGGGCAAAAAAGGGCAGCTTAATCAAGCGCTCCAATTAGCGGATAAAGCGATTATTTAGCTAATGAGTGAATAAATCGCTGTCGAAATGTGCGAGCGCGCTTCCGACGAGATAGCGTTAATCAGTGCGTGCAATTTATACGCCGACGCCACTAAAATACGGCAAGTGGTACTCAACTACGACCACTGTATCCTCTTGGAAAAAATGCGATTTCTTTGCTAAGTAACGATTGAAAATCGATCGTATTATAAAGCAATAGAGAATCAATTGCGGTGGACGTCGAGATTGTTGTTAATTTCTATCGGTTGCGAGTAAATATAGAGAGCAAGCGCAGTGATCTATAGATGGCGCGCGGAGCACGGAGCAATCTGTGCGCGCGCCCTAATGGTGCCAGAGATCAGCTAGTCAAAGACTGTTTATTACATTTTACTTTTTTATATTCGTTTAAAACATGTTTAATTGTTATTCTGCCAAACATTTTTTTTATTTATCCTCTAATTATTATTTTGCGCATTTACAAAATATACACATTATCAATATCGCCTATCCAGGTTGGAAGTTTAAAATAACGCAGTAAGACTGCTAATCCACCATTAAAAATGATGCTATGAACTAATTTGGACTTGACTTTTCTTGTAAAAAATTTAAGTAGTGACTAAGAATAGAGCTCGAAAAATGTAGTCAAGACTTTTCACATTGAAACCCGACCAAGATTACAAGTATTGATAATTCACAAATCACTATGGTTCTGTATAGTATAAAGGTAAGAACTTAATGATACGGCTCAGTAGGTATTTTAAAATTAGTTAGTTACAAGTTACTGCCCATCCCATTAAAGAGCTTCTTAATGTTTTTATTAGAACAGTTCAAAATTATATATTACTCTCAAAGAAACAGTTTCATTTTATTCTAAAAGTTCGTAGAGATGCTTTTCAGATGACAGTGTTTTTTTTTTTAAATCGAATGCCGCACCTATCTGGCAACAGTATCGGTTACTGTTAATGAGACCATATCTTTTCATAGTGATTTTCTCAAGTTGCCACATGTTATTTTTATTAATGTTGCCACGTCTGTGAGAAAATCCATATTGTCTATGGTCCGAGGTCGCGTGCGCGGACGCCGTTAGCTCGGCAACTGGAAATTTATAATGATCGATACTCGCCTCATTTCCACTGGACCTTGCTCCGGTTACGCGGGTCGAGCTGGCTTCTCCTCTTCTAAACTGTCCAACATGTTTTATTACACTTGACACAACATGCCCCGTAAGTTGTCGGACGTTTGAAATGCGCGTTACTTCACTCATACTTGCTCAGATAGTCGGTTACTAAGTGGCGAAGTAAAAACTAGTAACGAAGTACAAAAGTTGGTTACTAAGTAACTAAGTAAAGTTAGTAACTTTAGTGCAAGTTGATTGTTTATAATTTTTCACTGAAGAACTTGTTCGAAAAAATGTCAATTTTATTATTTTGCAATCTCTACGGTCGCTTATACATAAAAACAGTGATACACTAATGGTTAGGTAGACAAATATTTATGTGATGAGCACATTTGTTTGTTGTGTCCGTGTGTAATAAATATATCTATATAAATATCGTATAGAACTTATGTTTATCCATTGTCAAATCACCGTAGTTTGGTGTCGTAGTGTCCCAAGATATTGTTATTACAAAGATTAATAATTAAGAATGTGATTGTGATAGTCTTGACATGATTTTAATTTCCAATTATCTATTAAGCAAACATTTCTACATTTTTCTGACGGAAATAAATACGTTAATAAAATTGCAAATAAAAAGAAGGTATGGCTTAAGCGCGTTACGAGAGTAACAGTTATAAAGCGGAGGTTAATAAACGTAACTGCGACTTCGAAACGTTATCTGCGCAATATAATTAATAATAATTGAATAATTTTATACGTATTACATATAACAATTCTGTAGTGTCCGTAAAACCCAATGGCACACCGAGTACTCGCGTAGTTATGTAGTAATAAAATTGGGAATTTGTCTTCTTAACAAATTCATTTTGTCTCTAAACTTTACTTAAAAAATAATGCTCTGATTCGTATATAGTTGTGGTATTTAATTGGAGTTACATTTGATATTACTTTTTACGCAACGTAACAGCCCAATTGAAAGACTATAAGAATTTTAACAGTTCGCGAATCAAAGAGATTCAGAGTACAATTTTATTTTAAGGTGTAATCTAAGTGCTAAGCAATCAAAATTAAAAATTAGAATTCATTACAATTCCTTAGAGGGCCTACAGATAAACTAGCGACAGGGAGATGTTTAAAAAAGAGAACGGACAACTAGAAAAGAGTCTACAGATGTTTTCTTGATATTTAAGAGTACAATTTAATAATGTCTAGTTCTTTTACAATCCAAGCTTGAATTCCACTATAGAATATCGGACGTTATCAAATAACAATTAATTACAATGTTTCTAATCAACAGTATCATCGTAATTGTAAAACAGGAACCGATCTGACAGTTGATAAACATTACATTATAGCGGCCATTTTACCTGTAGCTTTTTCTATTAGTATTTGATATCGGCCAGTACTTACGACGTTGTACTGTAATGTCCTTAATAGAGATTTTATTTTCAATAATGATTTTCGTAATATAATCAGATGAAAAATTACGAAATTTTTTGGGCCACTATATACATCTTTTAGTTGGCAAGCATGTGGAGTTCGTAACTTAAAGTAGGGCTTATTTTAAAATTAGAACTTTATTCCCATAAAAAAAGTTACAGTGCCGTTCGGAGGTTGCGGCGCGATAACACGAGTGGAAGCATGTCACTTGCACACAACACAATGAACACCGGTGCTTATCTAACTCCTATTTGGCTTATTGTTCGCTTGAGCACAATGCATTCGATTCGGACCGACTTACCGCTAATTTACATGGAATGTCATTTACTGTGTACATACTGTAACGATACGTTTTGATGAGTCTATTTGATCGAAAGAAGTGCCGTTTCATTTATAAAGGTATAATCGTTATTTGCCATTGTCGCGTAGAATAGAGCAGTATTACATTTATACTATGTGTTTATAAAAAACAAAAATAAATGAATGACAAAGCAGAATTAAAAAGCAAGTGTTGAGGGATGTAGGTGTCGAGGGAGACCTACACTGTCATATCTCTACCAAATAGGTCAGACACTGGCGGACGGGGGAATTAAGAGTCTCGAAACCGGTGTGTATGTATGAATCGAGTGATGAATGTAGACGAAGGACGTCAGGTTTGCAAGAACAGAGATATTTGGCTCTCGGTGCTTTCTGCCTACCCCATTAGGGACCTGGCGTGATGGTATTTTTATTATGATTACTACGTAACATCACGCCTGTAATCCCCTAAGCGGTAGGTAGAGGAGTGTAGTACATCCCCACATTTCACCAGTTACGTTTAAGACCCACAATGGAATAGGTGGTGAGCCTATTGCCATGCGCCGGGCACACAGCCAGACTCTGAGTCACTACTAGAAATTCTAAATTAGAAAAATCCAACAGTACCTAACCCGGGATTTGAACCCAGGACCTCCCCCGATCGGCAGTTGCGCTAGCAACCGCCCGACCAACGAGGCAGTCCACGTTTTATATAATCTCATATATAGTTATTTGTTTATTGTATTTGTTAAAGTTATTTATTTTATATAACATATGATCTTGAAAAACAATTTCAATCTGAATCATATAAAAAAATTATATACTCGTACGTTGATCAGGGATTAATTCGGAGTCATTAATTAATTGCAGGGTTCCTGTAATTTTGTCGATCTAGTTCTAATATCAGGAAGTGAAAGTCCTGTCAGTTAAAACACTTCGAAGGTGAATAAAAGAATCCACTTCTTTTACTATTAAAAAACCTTTTAAAAGATTACGAATTTTTGATCCTTAGCATTTTTCATTTATTTAAGTACCACATCGTTATGACGTAAAATGTTATGAGCTGGCGACAAGTAGTTAAAGTGATTCATGATAGTACCTACGCGACACTTTACTACTTTAATCCTATTGGTGCTCGGTGCCTTAAATATAAAAATGAAACAGAAGCATTTTAGCCTTTTCTCGCTCTTTCTTTCTTCGTAATATCGATAAACATAATTACGTTCGCTGCTGGACAATCGGCTTCCCTAAACATCGTAAAACATTAACAAAATTCGTCAAAATTCAAAATCCCAAGGCGTGCAAGAAACTGGATAAAACCTAGCAGAGAAACATGATTCAATGTATTCATAATAGAAATTAGACATTCTAACTTTAATTGAGGTTTTTTGTCATATACTCGCTATTTCAAACTATGTATTTTTATGCTGGTGTCACGAATTTAAACTTCGTTTAGTAAATAGGTCACGACCGGCACTTTCCCGCGTCAACTTTGCGAGTCGCTCAGAAAGCTGTCATTTGTTCTATTGTTATTTGTTTTACTGTAAAGAAACCGTTTATAACCCTATACACTAATAAACCAAAGCACATTCCCAACATATGATATAATAAAATCAATATTACTGATGTGACTGGTTTTAACTGACTGCAATCTATTCAGTAGGTGCAATCCTGTGTATGTACTGCTGAGCAAAAGTCAATATTCGTAACATAGAATTGTCTGGAATTTAATTGACTACGTTGTAGGTATATCTTTATATGCATACAAGCGATATTCGTATGTTAAAATTTACCACGTTTTATTGTAAATGTTATTAATATTTTATGAATATTTTCTAATTGTATTTTTTGAATGAGTGAAAGACGGGAGAGTGTGCATGGTAGTGAGAAGAGGTAGACTTATGTATATGCACTTTAATCAGATCGAAGACGTACCTACTTAAAGAAGGAGAGGTCAAGAGTAAGTCCAAAAAACGAGTAAAACCTAGAACAGGCGAAAGAAGTCAGTTAGAACCGTAGCTAGTGGAAATCCCTATTCTCTGCCTACCTGTATGCGAAATAGGCATGACTGTATGTCTGTATGTACTATTATAAGAACTAATTACGTGAACTGTCGTCATAAACACGTATTTCACAACTTGGCGTCATTTTATCTGCGACAAGCGGCAGAAAACCGCAACCTGCCATCGCATACCTTTTTTGTTATCCCAGCTTATATCTCAAAATTACAAAAGTTTCTCATACCCGACTTTAACCGTTTGTTGTGGACTTTACGAATAGGTGCAACGTCGAACTCAATATATTTTTGTGAAATACACAATTTCATAGCAATAATACAACTTAAAACATCGAGATTGTGCCTTAAAATAAAATCATGTTTTGTCTTAAGAGAAAAGTAGTCCAGAGTTGTATGACAGTGCGTGTAATGCTGGTTTTATTTATTTACCTAATTCGATAAAAGATTTTTCAATTCATATAGCGCTTGCCCTACGGAATCTTAGAGATACAGTGAAAACTAGCTATAAATAATGAAATTCTAATAATTGTACTTACTGTCCAACAGTGCTCTTAACGCAGATCAACGCAACACAAATGATAATGTTTCTCTAACTTACCAATGAAGAACCAGACATACGATTTCCCATACAGCTTGTTCTTGTACACCTCGCAGAGAACTCGCCTGGCAGCTACGACGTAGAACAGTCCAACAATGACGCGGGCGTCTTGTCTCCGAAGGTTCCGCACCGCATCTCCAGGGTCCGATAAGAAA
Organism: Agara michaeli; assembly: GCA_018245675.1. NCBI lineage: Eukaryota > Metazoa > Arthropoda > Insecta > Lepidoptera > Hesperiidae > Agara > Agara michaeli. The sequence goes on along the minus strand of DWDX01002160.1, from coordinate 8,261 downwards.
GATTGTCGCGTCACGATCTCGATGCCGGCTTTCTTACAATGCGCTTCCAAATCCTCTACGGTCTGTGCAAAATGAGATATGTTCTCATTAGTATTCTGCAGTCGTACAGCTAAGACACGTTAAAGTAATAGACTAGTTACATGCAGCTATTTATTTTTTCGTAGGTACTGCATTTATATTTAAAATCATTTAGCCTCTGGCGGTCAAACAAAGATGCATGTGTTAATGAATAGTGATTTGAGTGTTAATAATGATCAATAACAGTTGGAGGGTTGTTAATAATAATTTATAATTAATAACGAGTTAAAGTCTTTTACTTAGCGTTAATATTAATAAAAAATTGTGAGACATAAAATGTTCCAAAAGATTTTTTGTTCATTTTTCAATCAAACTTCAGGATATTTAGAATCAGTATTATTGTAACAAATAGGAGGGCAAGAACTCTTGAAACCCACTTATGCAGAAAAACGAGAGCAGCTCTAATTACATTGAAACTAGCGTGAAAGCCGCGGCGGCTATTCATTTCAAGCAAATATACTGTATAGACGACTACGTACCCGTCCTCAGAACCGGAAATAGTTTTAGTGCATCCAATCTCACGGCGCATAGCGGTATATCAAACTTATGTATATCAGCGCTTGATTTTAGTTTACCTCGTATATAGCGCTAACATATTGTAAATGGATTTCATACTTTCCATTTTATTATGTTATTTTAAATAATATACTCAGGTGATGCTGCTGAACATGGTTGTGTGTGTTTAATTGGAGTGGGGTACTGAAACTTTCTGATTCTGCTATCAGTTGATAACTCGGTTGATGAAATTCTGGAGGCTCCCACAAAACTTAATACATAAGTTATCTCCCAATAACAACCGGGACCGACAACTAAACGTACCCTCCGAGGTACCCGTGGTAACTCTCGTGAATATTTAATACTAGCGGTCAACAATCAGAGCCAACTGTGACCGGCGTTGCTAACTTTACAGATTGTTTGTGATTGTGCAATTAGTGCACGAGCGGTTCAAACGTGCATATGTTAAGTTTAAATAAAGTGAATAATTAAAAAAAAAATTAACAGGGTGAAGCAAGTTAAAAATAGCAGATGATCCATAATTAAGTTCACGTATCGTTTCCCTTTCGTGAGAGTCTGGAAAATCCCGTCTTTGGGCTCCCTTTGTACGTAGAATTAGTATTCTGTAAGCAGACAGCTACGTATGTAGTTCTGAACTTGTATGGATTATGTCAAATACAGTTGTACACTACGGTGTATTGTACAGTACGGGAAAATTATGGACTCTGAACAAAACACGGAAAAATATAGTAGGTGCGTTAAGAGCTTGGGATGTCGGCTCTCGGGAGTGATTATTTTCCCTTTATAGCCTTTGTTACAATGAACATTATTTCAGAGGTAGCGGTGACCAGAAATGTAATGTGTTTTTAGCTTAAGGGCATTTCGCATAAGGAATATCATATAAACGTTCGCAAGTTACAATTCCAGTAGATATATACTCGTAAGTATCTAGAGAAATTTGTATGGATGCGTGCCTTAGTTTATATTCGCGAAGGCTAAGAACATATCGGTATTCATTTGATTTATAACCCCGAGACACGACTCTGTCTGGAAGACAAAAATAGGTATTCAAGGTAACATGTCGAATTTAGATATCGCGATATGGATATCACCGCGATATTCGGAGACAATCGTAAAGACCGCTAGTCAATCGGTAGACGGAGCGGTTAGCGTGTCAAACCCCACTCGATGTCGATACGAACAAGTATTCAACGGCCGATCGAACGGTTTCAGTCACGCGACGCGCACGACCTATGTTGGTGTTCTGCTATAAAATCACCCCACGATATCATTCCACGATAATAGCCATCGAGTGCTCCACGGATTATTAATACATGTTACATTAAAAGTTACGTAACCGTAAAGGCACTGCAGGAATATCTTAATTCTAAAACGATGTTAAATTTACCTTTAAGAAAACCGAATTCTGTTGAACAGGAAAAATAGAACAGAAGGAATGAATAATAAAGTGGCTGTAAAACGGAAACGTTTTATTTGCACGGGGACGCTTCGCTATCTCAGACATTCCTTTTGTAGAAGAGCGAGGCAATCAATGAAAGGATAATAAAATAAATCATTTTTCAATTAATACAAGTATATAGTAAAGTTTTAAACAATTGTAAAATGAAATGAGCTGTAAAGGCTTTGAGTGTTCAATGGAATTATAGGATATTGTATTGAAATAATTAATAAGATATTAAATAATCTAATTTTCATCAGTAACAGTAAATACTTAACACGATACCTTATGACACGGCTTAAGTCATAAGGTATCGTGCCATTCTTAAGGCGTGCCATACTGGTTACATAATGTACAACTTACCGATATGAATACCTCTTCGGCTTGCTGTAGTATGGCTATCCGAGACCATCTGAACTTTTGCATCAGTTTGATTCTCGTAGGGTTGTGCACTGTAGCTGATGGATGGGTTCTGAACAGGGTTGGGAAGCGCGCCCGGTCCGATAGCGCTGGTGACGACGCTCCGTAGCACAACTGAAAGACGATTCTGTGTCAGGTACTGCCCACATGTTTGTGTCTGTAGACTCCAGTACCGATTGCATTTGCAACCGATACCGTGTACTATCACAAAATCTATTAATTATAGATACCCAATTCGTTTGTGTACATTTCAAATGTGTAACATCTATAGCAGGACGCTCTGTGTGCTGTCACGCCTGTTCTCCGCGCTCTGTTCTCCCGTGTGTCCGTGATGGCTGTACTATATACTTTGCTGCTTTTTTTATAAACGAAACTGTGCTTTTATTACATATTTCTTTATTGGGTATTAATTATAAATTCTTTTAAATGCCTTCTATTTCGATGTTTCACATCGGCCATTTTACGAAATTCAGCAGAGGTCAAATGAAAGTTAATAAGGAGGGATTCTGAGTCTGAACACTATTTACTAAGTTCAAAATCTGAACCAGCGCGGCAGCAGTTCACTCTCCAACACTTATCTGCAGGTTGGCACTGCGAACAGTACCTTCGAATGTACTTTTTTAGCTATTTGATTACGTTAAGTAAATTACACATGTTATATATTCTTTGTATAGCTATAGCCCTTTATGTATTGAAACTAACCTCGTTAAACTAACCCCGTGTCACCGCTATACATCAATTAAGGAATGACAGAATTTTAATTAAAATATGTCAAGTAGTCCCGACGTGTATCGAATATTTATCAACACTGACGGACATACGAGTGCATTTCAAGAGCCATAGATCAGTTGACTTTAATATAATGACGAAACTAATTTCAGCAGCGGTATGTAAGTTATAATAAAGGTAATGTGTAAATATATTAATTTTGTAGCGTATGAACAAAGCCGCCGCAAACTTAATAATGGTTTCTATTAACTTTGCGCTCTGTTGTCACGTGACATTTAAAGTTCATACAATATTCTGTAAGTACATGTACAATTAATGTTGAGTTTCTCCTTAAAGAACTGTATATACTAAGTAGCATTTTATCAGCGATATAGAATATATTGTATCACCTGAAACCGGTTCGCGTGAACCTATGATATAACAGGTGAAGTTATAAATTGAAATATAATATTTTGGAATGAGAATAATAAATCATAAAGAAATACATCATCATCGTCGTCATCAGGCAAGAAAAATCGCCAATAAAGTACATTACATCTGTACTTTTTAAACCTTTTCTTCGTCTGTCTTTTGTCCAGTGAAATTTTGTCGCTTACACATAATTCCTTAGGTAAAGAAACGCCGCAGGTTCTCAAGTTTGCTTTTAACGCTTAACTCAATTATGAAAACTGACTTTCACTCAAAGTATATCATAAGAACATCGCTTCCTAAATGAGGGTAGGTAATATCCTTATTGTCCTTCAAAACAAGGTCGCTTGACGGAATCAATCTTCATACAAACTTTTCAAGTTTAACTTTCTAATTCGATATTTAATATAAAAACTAGACATGCTGACAGGATTTTTTTAATCTTTATATTACAACATAGTTTTGTAACGAAGTTCTTGATTCAACTTTATTAATGATGATTAATATGTTCTAAGTATATTCTATATTTAATCTGTTTCTTTTTACCTAAAAGAAAAAGGGCGTGTTCGTCTTGTGTGTAATGTATGAACTTTTATGAAAAAAAATATTTAAATTCGTGGCCCGTCGTACAAACAGTGTGTTCAAGGGTAAGTGCACTGAATTATACAACACAATGTTTTATTTATGACTATGTTACCAGTGTGCATAAATTGTTAGTTGTTATTAGAGTAAATGTTAGATAATATAAATGATGGATGAAACAAACTCGAATAACATTAATCGTTAATCGGTTCCGATGGAATCGTATCAGGCTAGTTGGCTTAACCGAGGCGTAACATTGTGGCTTGGAGCCAAACATGTCGCCCTGGCCGTAGAATATCAAGTTGTGGGGCGTATTTAGTTTACGACGACACTAAAGGACACAACTTTGTAATACAAACGCAAAGTAACACTAAGGGAAACGAGAAAAAACTGAAATGACAAAAAACATAATGTATTGTTAGTTACATATGGCATATTATATTCAATAATACGATACACATACGATACATTATCATAACATTTCGCCCATTGTAATCTCTTGGGCTAGAAGGAAAAAAAAACAATAGTAGCCGAAGGAATCAATCGTATTCTCTTAGCAATACATTTTTTTTATTCAGTGCCTAATATTTTCTATTAAAATATTCCTGAGTTAAATAGGCCAGTAATAACAACCTAGTTCTTTATACAGTTCAGTCATGGAAAAGTATATTCTTGAGAATTTTAGTTATGAGCTAAGTTATGACATTACGTCAGCTATCTGCGCAAAACATGAGTTATGACTAAATTATGTCTACAGACTTTAACAACGAGACTTTAAAAACTTATTTAAATATTAACATACTTTAATAAGGTTGGCTATAAAAAGAATAACCTACAAAGCGCTTAAGAAAATACACTGAAGCTACAATCATATTTAACATTAGCTATATAATTTTACCGATTATTTATTAATATTGACATTAAAATATACCAAATTTTTTATGATGTATGAAGTTAAAAAGAGCTTACGTATTTTGCATCTACTGGAAAGCACAAGTTAACAATGTTTACATTTCCCGCGTTTTTTCGGTTACCTTATTTTTACCAACCTACCAAAGCGTAGGCTGTAGTCGGTCAGCCTACACGTTGGTAACATATACTAACATCAATAAAAAAGGAACGTTACATTATATCTTCATTAGTTTCATAATTTAAATAAAACATTTGACTGATTTTAGAATAATTTATAGGATTATGTCATGGCGAAAATTTATCTTAAATACAAATAAGGAAATAATGTGTAGACAATTAATTTAATTTGAAATTAGAACACCTTTAAAGATATCATTCCGTAGTGTTTTAATATTATTATAAATAGCTACTTACAACCATCAAGTTCCACATCTTCGCCGCTTCAGCGACAGTGGTGCACACGGTTGAACAACCAGCCAGTAAAAGCAATTTCTGTGGTGGGTTGTACAGTAAATTGTACATCACGCTGGCACCCAAGCCGGGCTCGCACTGTTACGCACAAAAAATAATAACATGCAGTTGATAAATAAGACAAGTAAGAGTAATATAATTACAACGTTTTACGATTTTAGGTACTTAATCCTATTGTTACACTGTACTGATCACGCATATTCAGTAGTTAGTTAGCTTATTTTTAATAGAACCACATAGACAAATTATATCTAGACATTTTGGAAAAGAAGTGTTTTGTAGTTCTGTGAGACAGTATCTTCAATAAGCATTGCACTGCATTTCAGGTTAATACGTTACAAAAAGATATGAATGTATGGAATTTGAAGTAAATCGAAAAACAATGTTAGTATGTAACGTTTTATAAGCTTCGTTCCAATGTATTGTTCATGACATTGGTAACGGAGCCGGGCTCGTGCCGGCACCGAGTTGGAAAATCAGAAGAATCAATTGGATAATGCGATTAAAGCTCCGTTTAAACACGAATGTGTTGTTCCGTGACCCGCGTAAATCGAAATATCACCGACTCCTCTACCTCCCTCTCCCCAATGGCAGCTCTGCCGGTTCACGAATGAGTTTAATGTTCGATATGTATAATAAATATAGGTAAAGGAACGATGACAGCAAAGTATTTCTTGTCATATTTCATTAACGAATTTCTTCACGCAAAAATCATTTACAAATAAGAAAATCTATTTATTCGTATTGCATAACATTGTGAATCAGACTAAAGGCTACCTAATAACTTTACGAGTGTAAACGGCAATAAATGCTGCTTCTGTGTTCGAAAAAATCAAATAATAAAAACGTGTATTAAATTAAATTATGTTACCCTATTTCTCGTCATTCAGCGTTAGTTTAAACAACATAGCCCTATTATCGGATATCCCAGTCGAGATTTGCCGTTGGTTCTAACAAGCGTCTCTAATTAGAGTGCTGTTTGCTGTACAGCTTCATCTAAGCAATACATCAATGTTGAGATAAATACTAATTAACCTAGATAGAAAATGAATGTTTTACTCGTTATTATTATTATTACTTGTATTTGGTTTTAATGAAAGTAAATGAGGAGGAATAAAAATTGGATTCGTTTAGTATCTTATGGGGAATTGACATGACTCTGAATGTACTCGTATAGTATAAAAGGGTATATTCCAGACATAGTAAAAAGCATACATATAGATAGCTAGATGTGTGTTAATAAGCCAAATTGTTTACATAATTCAAACATTGTCTAAAATGTTAACGATGTTTTACTCAATAAGGTTTCTAAGAGTTATCTTATATTTAACTCCTAATAAATCGCGATCGTTACTGGTGTCCTTAGTTGATAAAGTGTTGCGTACTATTACAATGAATGACTTTCCATTTATCCTTGAATGGAAATCTATAATTTGGGAAATCACTTCCAACCGGCTCGGAAATTTTATTCAATAAAAGTTTCTTCCGTAAGCCATTCATAAATTTTCAATAATTGAATCCCACGTCAACCTCTCGCTCTGGCTTGCTATAAAGTAAGTCTATGATTTTAGTGCTTAAAGTTATACATTATTTTAAATTCCTCTTTAGGATAATGATTTTGCTAATGAAAATTTGCTAACGGGCTAGAGTATCACACTAAATTGACATGCCGATGGGCTGGAGTCACTGAACATTACCTTGATTGAAATTGTAATAGAGATTTACGATGGGAACGGATTTGCCTTATGGGATCACGTACCAGTTGATTTTATACTGATTTTGTCTGGAGCACTTACGATTTGCATAACTTGGGAGGTAGTAGTATATTCGTATCATTAATTAAAAAAAAATACTTGCGTAAATTTGGTGAGCGTATTTAAGCGTTTCAGAGTAAATTATTAGAAAATTGGTGAAGTGTTTTACATGTTAATGCATTCCAAACATTACGAGATATTCAATTAGCTCGAGTTTCTCGCTTAAAAGCAAGCGAGATATATGAGTGGAAACAATTACCATATCAAAACACTGGGCCGGAACAGTCGTCAGAATAATTTGAATCATTGGTTTGAACGCAGTAAATTTAGGTTTTCCATAGCGGGTTCAGTTGTCTTGGTTGAAAATGTTTTATGTTAAACTGAATAGGTTTTTTAATTACCTTGCTATCATTACTGTGGAGCAGTAGTTTGAAGCCTGAGAGCAAATCGGATCGTGCATTGACATCTGCTAAAGCTAGTTCGGCAGCGGGCATGCAAGCTTGTCCGCCCTGCCAACCGCCCTCGCCTTCCATGGGAAATATACCACCGATGTGAAGGTCGTTGTCCCGTCTTCCTTCACTGTAGCGACCCAAACCACTCAGCCATAGGATAAAAAGCGCACGCGCCCGCCTCCCGCCGCTCCCGCCCCTTCCGTAACCCGATCTCACACGCGTCACGCACACAAAACACTTGGCAACAACGAATAATTGCACTATAGCTTTTACTAATAACGACTTAACATTGCAATAGATTGTACTAGTTCGTAATCTAAAGACGCCATAAAAGGAGCATTTTAATTTGACTAAGGGACGCTTTGATAAATAAGAGTTCGTGCGCACACGTGGCATAGTGGCGCTTTGATAGAAATTAGTTATCACCCGTAGAGATTGCAGACATAGCCTAATAAGCGTGAGATTTTTTATTAAATGTGGCATGGAGGGAGGGTGCCGGGC
>DWDX01002159.1:0-15935 GCA_018245675.1 Agara michaeli | reverse complement strand
TTATTCATAGATATAAATAAAATTGGAGTGTCTATTTGTAATATTAAAATAACCGCTTGTTACTAAATGCATATGTATGTATACACGGTACATATGTCAAAATAACATTCTTTTAAATTATTTCCTCTCTGTTTGTTCCCGCTAATCTCTGGAACGGCTGGACCGATTTTGACGAGACTTTCATTAGCAAATGGCTGATGTGATAAGAAGTAAATTAGGCTATTTTATTTCAATTTGAATTCAAACTCGGACGTAGTCGCGGGCACAGCTGGTATACAAATAAACTTACACAATGAAAAAAATGATTGATCCTAGTATATTAAAATTATTATTGTTCAACTAGCTAACAGTGAATGTACATTTGTATACCACGGCTCGGCAAACGTTTTTTTTGATAGGTTAGTCTCTATTATTTCATTAGATCAAACGGAGTTCTTAAACGGATATCGCAAAATCAACGATTAACTTCATTCAATTAAATATTTAGCCATTGATCATGTGTTATTAATAATGGTTAACTAATTAATTATTAAATTTGGTGGCGGCGTGGAAACTGTTGTCTTACAACGGCATCTAGTATGAGCTGTATTAAATTGGACAACATGAAGAAATTTCCGAAACTGTAGCGCGACGCGACCACGAACTTTACCAGAGTTTACACGAACCTGTCGGTAGAAAATTTGTAATATGGTTCGTGCTCGCAAAATTTGTTCCTTTTACGCACGATAGGGGCGCTGTACATTTTTCATACATTTTTTACCATTTACCGTACGAATACTTCGTCGCTAGAGGTTCGTGCTAGGGCTACAGTGCAATTCATGTCTACAGCCTCTGTCGTTAAGTGTTTTCTGGTACACGACATCGTCCGGTGCATGTTTAAAAAATATTTGACACAAAAATCGATCATCTTGTACATTAAAGTTCATTCCTGTTTGGAATGTACGTATGATTGAAGATAGGACCACCTTTAAATTTGAAGACTTTGAAAAATAGTGAAAACTTATTTTTAATTTGAAATAATAATGTTCGATATAGGTACGTAATACGTAAACATATGGTGAACATCCGTTGCCATAGTTACCCTAAGTTTTTTCCATTTATGAAGCATTGTACTTGTTACATCAATTTCCTAATTCGCGTGTAGAAATGGATAGTTTCGTTATATTTTTTCTGCCTACACTGCGTCAATTGCACCTATTTTGAGTTCGAGGCTTCGTTACTAGTGCAAAATGGACGAAAGCGATTTGAGGAAGCTGTTGCAGACGAAGAATGGCTGCCGAATACCGAAAATGCAGCCGATTCCAAACGTGCATGTATTGGATAAGTTGCCATTTATACCACTCCCGCCGTACAACCGCATCAAGGTACAAAAAATACTGTTTTTAATTTCATAAGTTTCTAAATATAAAACATATGACACCGCACTAGGCATGGGACGGAGGGGGGTGTCTCACAAATGTGACAAGGACGGGGAAGGAGGGACAAAAAATCATTAAATTCGTGTTACGTAATTCTCTCTCGGTCTCTCCTGTAATTGTGAGTCGCCCGGATATAATGCCGCGATTTTTTTTTTCGCATACGGTAATAAGGTGGTGGGTGGGAATGCTCCGGTCCCTCTAAAATATATTTAAAGTTGATACAAATATGTTTGTTTACAGGACAAACAGGCAAAATTTCGTAAAGTACTCGAGGAAAAAGCATCCAATAGAAAAGTAAAGATCGCTAGACCACCGTTGGAGCGTAGGGAAAGAGATCTACTGGAGATATCGCAAGACAGACATATAGCTGTTCTTAAGCAATGTGCACAGCAGATAAAACCACCGCCTATGTTAAAATCGTGGGAAAAGAAAATTATGAACTTGATTCCTAATAAACTTCGAAATGCATTTCCGTCTATAACGGAGGAGCTGCTCAATGAAAGCAAGGACGAGTGGAATAGGAACCTCCACGATTTGGCTGTCAAGACGGTAATACGAGAGGTTCCCGGTGTTTCACGGAAGAGATATGAAGAACCACCCTTTAAATTTTTAGGAGTTACGCCGTATTACGAGAAACTGATTAAATACCGAAAGAATCTCAAAGAGGGATCTTTAATTTTACATCCATTTATAAGATTAGTAATAGAATCATCCGAGAAAACTTTTCCAAAATGTATACTAAATTTATCAAAATATCGATCCAAAGGACCTATGAATATAGAAGATTTTCAAACCAAAGTTATGGAGGACATCAAAAAAGCTGATTATCTTGTATCTAGCACTTGGTATTCTATTCTTGTTCAGTGGTTGAAAAATCCCCGATGCCTTAAAGGAATGCGACCTAGAAAAATACTGGAATTTGTGAAATGTGCTACAAAGATGATATCAATGCAGATACAAGAATTAATGCGTCGGTCTATAAATGCCATAATAGAATCTCTTAAAGATCCTGAAAGTGTTCCTATTTTAAACATAGAGTTGGATTTTGATGGAGAGTTTATCTATGATCCGTCATTAGAAGAAGTTTACGGGGTGTATCATAGCATTGCTGACGCCATTTCACATATTTCACAAAGACTCATGCCTATTGAACAGTACCTTAAAATACCGTATAATTACGATGCCTTACCTGTTCAATATAACGAATGGCTACATGACGATGGGCATGACCGGCTACAGAAGCAGCTTAATTTAGTATTTAATGATTTGGTAGAATATTTAGAAACGTTAAGAAAACGATATTATATGTTATATGGGGAGTCAGTTAAAAGATCTTTAATGAAATTTATTGAAGAAACTACAGAATTTGAGATATCTCGGGACAAAATAAAATATTTTCAAGATATAGACTCGGAAATAACCGGCGTTTTAGAAAATGAATATTTTAATTGCGCCGTAGTTGGTCAATTAAGAATGGTTGACGGCTTAAAACGAAAAACTATGGAATTCGTTAATGACATAATTGATGGAATAGTTAAAACACATATGGGAGAAAATGACAGTATTTGCACAGAATTTGAAATAATAGCGGCTAAAGCGTTGAAAGAGCCTGAAAATGCTGCTGAATTAGTTGAACAAGGCGTTTATATTTTACATGCAAAAACAGTACTAGTGGAAGGTCTCAAAGAAAGAATTATGAGGCAAATAAATATAATATCAAATCTATTAGAAATGACTTCCCTTTCTCCTGAACATGTAGCATCGAACACACGAACTGTAAATTGGCTCTCGGATATTAAACCCATATTTGAGAAAAATGCCGCTGCTTATGAGACCTTCAAAGCGGATATGGAGGAACACCTACTAGGGAAAATCGCGTATCTTAATAAGGAAGTTCTAGAAATGGTGCCTTACTTAGAACTTCTTGATAATATGGACGATATAAATTACACTCTTGAGTATTTAGAATACTTAAGGAAACTTGTACATCGCTTATCAGACTGTGATAAAGTCGTTACATGGATAAATAATGAAGAAACAACATTTAAATTCCCTGTTACACAATATCCCGATCTAGAGGAGTTGAAAGATTATATTATTCCATTTTACAATCTTGTATACTTAGTTCACAAATGGAAACGCAGTTATTATACGTGGATGGATGGACCATTTGAATATTTAGATCATGACAAAATTGAACAAGATCATGACTTCTATTACAAGGAATTTCTTAAGCTATCTAAAGCGTACAGAACAAAAATAAAACAACAAATTGCAGAGGGTGTCGAAAAAAGATTTCAAGGACTTGTTGATGATCCTGACATGAATAACTTACCTGCACCCATGAAATTATGCGCGCAAGCCATAGTTGAGATTAAGGATTGGCGACCTAATGTCCAAATGGGGCATATTATGTGTAATCCAGCTTTGGTGCAGAGACATTGGGATGAAATGTCGAATATAGCTGGATTTGATCTGACCCCGACAGCTGGAACCACGTTGCGGAAAATTATTAACTTCAATCTCTGGGATGAAATTGATCAATATGACATCATAAGTGTAGCAGCAACGAAGGAACTAGCATTAATAACGAATTTGAACAAAATGATGGCAGAATGGACTGACATTTGTTTCAAAACTAGTCCTTATAAAGATACAGGAATTTTTATTCTTTCAGGATTAGACGACATTCAAAGTGTGTTAGATGATCACATAGTAAAGACTGTAGGCATGAGAGGTTCCGCATTTGTTAAGCCTTTTGAAGCACAAGTAAGGGCGTGGTATGAAAAGATTGTTCGTGTCAATTCTACGATTGATGAATGGGGAAAAGTCCAAAGTCAGTGGTTGTACTTACTTCCTATCTTTTCTTCTAAAGACATAGTTGCTCAAATGCCTGAAGAGGGAGTTATGTTTGTCGAGGTTAACAATATATATCGCCGGTATATGGGTTCCGTGGATAAAGACCCTCATGTCTTAGAAATTGCTGGTGGTGCTGGGGTACTAGAATCATTCAAAATTGCTTCGGGATTCTTAGAAAAAATTAACGATGGAGTAAATAACTATTTAGAAAAGAAACGATTATATTTTCCACGCTTTTTCTTCTTATCCAATGATGAAATGCTAGAGATATTATCCGAAACAAAAAACCCTCTAAAAGTTCAACCTCATTTGAAGAAATGTTTTGAAGGTATAAATCGATTAGTTTTTGATGAAGAATTCAATATATCAGCCATGATATCTATGGAAGGTGAGCAAGTAGAATTTCTTGAAACAATAAGCGTACAAGCTGCAAGAGGCTCAGTAGAAAAGTGGCTAGTACAAGTAGAAGAACAAATGTTAAAAGCAATCAAATCAGAAACCGAATTATCTTACTACGATTACCCTAACTTGGGTCGCGTAGAATGGATATTATCATGGGAAGGAATGGTAGTTTTGGCTATATCACAGATATATTGGGCGGTTGATGTTCACGAGGCCTTAAATACTCATAAGTTGAGTGAACTTCGCGCATTTCATGTCGGTCTGACTAAACAATTGAATGAAACTGTTGCGGTTATACGTCGTACAGACCTCACAAAACTCAGCAGTATTACTGTTAAGGCACTTATTGTTATAGATGTTCATGCGAAAGATGTTATACAGGAACTTTTAGATAAAAATGTGACAGAAGTGACAGATTTTCAGTGGCTAGCGCAGTTACGTTATTATTGGGAAGAAGAGCGGGTGTTTGTCAAAATAATCAATGCTGTTGTTAATTACGCTTATGAATATTTGGGTAATTCTGATCGATTAGTGATTACACCGTTGACTGATCGTTGTTACCGTACCTTGATAGGAGCTTATTATCTTCACCTAAACGGAGCCCCGGAAGGCCCAGCAGGTACTGGTAAAACAGAAACAACGAAGGACTTGGCAAAAGCTTTGGCAGTGCAATGTGTAGTTTTTAACTGTTCGGATGGCTTAGATTATAAAGCTATGGGCAAATTTTTTAAGGGCTTAGCCTCTTGTGGTGCTTGGGTGTGTTTTGATGAATTCAACAGAATTGAAGTGGAAGTTTTATCCGTAATAGCACAACAAATTTTATGTATAGTACAAGCGGTCAGACAACATTTAGAAACATTCGATTTTGAAGGTACAACATTAACACTTAATCCGGCTTGTTACGTTTGTATAACAATGAATCCTGGTTACGCTGGACGGTCTGAACTACCTGATAACCTAAAGGTGTTGTTTCGAACTGTAGCCATGATGGTTCCAGATTATGCTATGATAGGGGAAATATCACTGTACTCCTTTGGTTTTATAGATGCTCGAAGTTTGTCCGTAAAAATTGTAACAACTTATCGCCTTTGCTCTGAACAGTTATCTTCTCAAAATCATTATGACTACGGAATGCGGGCGGTTAAAACAGTTTTATCGGCAGCTGGAAATTTGAAACGAAGTTTTCCAAATGAAAGTGAAAGCATACTCTTGCTTAGATCAATTACTGATGTAAATTTACCCAAGTTCTTGTCCTTCGATGTGCCCTTGTTTGAAGGTATTATATCGGATTTATTCCCAGGAATCATTTTGCCCAAACCAGATTACGAAAACTTCTTACGAGCATGTCATGATACGTGTGAGCGAAATAATCTCCAACCAATGGATTGCTTCCTATTGAAAGTTATTCAGACATATGAAATGATGATCGTTAGACATGGCTTTATGTTAGTAGGTGATCCATTTTCTGGAAAATCTATGACGTTACAGATACTTTCTGAAGCTTTGACACTTATGTATGAGCGCAAACAGCCAGGTGGCTGTGAATGTACATATAAAGTCCTAAATCCGAAGGCAGTAACGATGGGCCAGCTTTATGGAGCATTTGATCCTATATCTTATGAATGGACTGATGGAATTGTAGCTACAATGTTCAGAGACTTTGCAGCAGAAGATACACCTGTAAGAAAATGGATCGTATTTGATGGTCCTGTTGACGCAGTATGGATTGAGAATATGAATACTGTTTTAGATGATAATAAAAAACTTTGCCTAACCTCCGGCGAAGTAATGGCCATGTCCAATGTGATGTCAATGATTTTTGAAGTAATGGATTTGTCGCAAGCTTCGCCTGCCACAGTATCTAGATGTGGTATGATATATATGGAATCTGCTTCCTTAGGATCTCAGCCGTTTTATAAATCATGGTTGAATACCCTTAATCCTATATGGCTTGAAGAAAATGAAGACTATATATATAGTATGTGTGAGTGGTTACTGAATCCCTTAATTTATTATGTTAAAAAACATTGCATTCAACTTGTCACAGGCGGTGATATTAACTTAGTAATCAGCACCCTTCGCTTAGTCGAGATGCTTATGGACAGTGCTATAGAAGGTGAAGAGGATACGAAAAATGCAAGAACTTGGTTTCTAGCTTCATTTATGACAGCTCTAGTTTGGGGCGTTGGAGGGATATTAAATTGCGACTCTCGTGAAAGGTATGATGAGCTCGTCAAAGAATATTTTCGGGGCGAACTTGGTATTCCAGCTAGCATAGAAAGAATTGATGTATCGATTCCTGGCGAAGGAATGATAATCGATCACTATTACATGTACAAAGGCAAAGGGTGTTGGAAACCTTGGCCAGATGCCGTCAAAGCAGTTCAAATTAAGGAGCAAATTAACCTTTTGCAAACGATAATACCGACATTAGAAACTGAAAAGTACATATTCTTACTAAAATTACACACAACCTTTTCAAAACCCCTATTATTAATTGGCCCAACTGGTACTGGTAAAAGTTTCTATGTACAAAACTTTCTTATGAACAATATTGATATGGAAAAGTATACCCCAGGTTTCATTACATTTACCACCACGACATCTGCTAATCAAACACAAGATTTGGTATTATCAAAATTAGTAAAAAGACGTAAAAATAACTATGGTCCTACTAAAGGCAAGCAGGCTATAATCTTTATAGACGACATGAATATGCCAGCCAAGGAAGTTTATGGAGCACAACCAGCCATAGAGCTGTTAAGGTTATATTTTGATCAAAAACATTGGTATGACCTTAAAACAACGGACAAATTATACATTTATGATACATTCTTCTACGGTGCTATTGGGCCCGTTGGCGGCAGCAGGCAACTCATATACCCGAGAATGTTAAGACATTACAATATATATTCAATAAATGAATTTTCCAAGGAAAGTATGACTAAAATTTTCACATCACTGTTGCAATTAGGATGGCGAAGGAATGGTTTTGGACAAGATACTCAACCTGTAATAGTTAATATTATAACGGCTACTATGGATATATATGACCAAGCTACAGAAGGTCTAAGACCTACGCCGGCAAAATCTCATTATATATTTAATTTGAGAGACTTCTCAAGAGTAATTCAAGGTTGTGCTTTACTGCGAAAAGAATCAGCCGATAACAAGAAAACGTTTATCAGAATATGGGTTCATGAAATTATGAGAGTTTTTTATGATAGACTTGTTGATGAATCAGACCGTTCATGGTTTTTTAATATCTTAAGAAAGTCTACACGAGATTATATGAAGGACACGTTTGAATCAGCTTTAGATAACTATCAAAATGATAATGGTGATGTCAATCAAGAAACTATAAAAAAAATGATGTTTGGTTGTTACTTAGACACTGACAGTGTGGAAGGCGAAAGGCGTTATGAAGAAATACCTTCGAAAGAAGTGTTTTCAAACGTTGCTATACAAATGTTAGCAGAATATAATTCAATGCATAAAGCGAAAATGACAATAGTCTTATTTGATTATGCTCTAGAGCACTTATCAAAAATATGTCGTCTTTTATCAATGCCATCAGGAAACGCTTTATTAGTAGGCGTTGGTGGGTCCGGGCGTCAATCGTTAACTCGTTTAGCAAGTACAATATTGGGGCAACAAGTTTTTCAACCAGAAATTACTAAATCCTACAGCGTCAAAGATTGGCACGATGATTTAAAACTAGTGCTGAGAGAATCGGGCGGATTAAACAAAGACACAACTTTTCTATTTACTGAAAGCCAAATTAAAGAGGAAGTCTTTATACAAAATTTAGATAGCTTACTGAATTCGGGAGAAGTTCCTAATTTGTACGGTTTAGATGAAAAACAAGAAATTCTCGAACTAGTACGCCTGGCGGCTCAGGGTGGAAACAGAAATCTCGACATAAGTCCTTTGCAGATTTTGGCATTTTTTGTCGGACGTTGTAAAGCGAAATTACACATTGTATTATGTTTTAGTCCGATTGGTAGTGCTTTCAGAACTAGATTACGCCTTTATCCATCTCTTGTTAATTGTTGCACTATTGATTGGTATGATAGCTGGCCAGAGGATGCTTTAGAAATGGTTGCGCATTTTTACATGGTCAAAGTAAATGTGCCCGATACTGTAAAAGCTGCAGCAGTTATAGCTTGCAAGCAATTTCATGTTGATGCTAGGTATGTATCAACAGATTTTTTTAATCAATTCGGACGAAAAACGTACATAACATCTGCATCATATTTAGATTTAATCAAATCATTCACAACTTTAACTAACAAAAAACAAAGGGAGTTACGAGCAGCAAAGTTGAGGTATACTAATGGTTTAGATAAATTAGGTCAAGCAGCTGATGCTGTTTCAATCATGCAGCGTGACTTAAATGCCCTTAAGCCGCAATTAATAGTAATGGCTGCAAAATCAGCAAAGATGATGGAAGAAATAGAAGTCGAAACTGCTACTGCTGATAAAGCCGCTGCGCAAGTAAGAGAAGATCAAAAAGTAGCTAACGTACAAGCAGCAGCTGCACAAGAGTTAAAAAAAGATTGTGAAGCCGACTTGGCTCTTGCTTTGCCTATTCTTGAAGATGCAATAGCAGCATTAAATACTCTAAAACCAGGTGATATTACTATTGTTAAATCCATGAAAAACCCTCCAGCAACAGTAAAATTAGTAATGGCTGCTGTGTGTGTAATGAAAGGTATTCCGCCCGATAAGATACCAGATCCTGATAATCCTGGGAAAAAAATGTTCGATTATTGGGGACCAAGTAAAAGAATTCTTGGAGATATGAGTTTTCTAGACTCGCTTAAAAACTTCGATAAAGATAACATACCAGTAGCCACTATGCAAAAGATTCGAAAAGAATATTTATCCAACAAAGATTTTAAGCCTCATATTATAGCTAAAGCGTCTACTGCAGCGGAAGGTTTGTGTAAATGGATTATTGCTATGGACATGTACGATGCTGTAGCTAAAGTAGTAGCTCCCAAGAAAGCAAAACTGGAAGCTGCAGAAAGAGAATTTGCGGAAACGATGGCAATTTTAGAAGAAAAAAAAGCTACAGTTGCACGACTAGAAGCAAAACTGGCTGAATTAAACGAGGCGTTAGAAGAAGCTAATTTAAAGAAAAAAGCCTTAGAAGACGAAGTACAGTTATGTATTGATAAATTGTATCGAGCAGAAAAATTAATTGGTGGTCTAGGGGGTGAAAAGGTACGATGGACTGCAGCAGCTGAAAACTTGCAGTTATTATACGATAATTTAGCCGGAGATATTTTAGTTTCCTGTGGTATAATAGCCTACTTAGCACCTTATACCTTACCAGTCAGAATTGAAATCACCGAGAAATGGCGCACATTGGTAATTAAGTTGGACATGCCACATTCTGAACAATATGTTTTTAGAGACGTATTAGGTACTGACATTAAAGTTCAAAATTGGTATATTGCTGGTTTACCAAGAGACTCATTTTCTACTGACAATGCAATAATACAGGACAATTCAATGCGCTGGTCTTTGCTAGTTGATCCACAAGGACAAGCCAATAAATGGATCAAAACTATGGAAAAATCAAACGATTTGCAAGTAATGAAATTTACTGATGGTAACTATATGAAAGTTATAGAAACATGCTTAGAATATGGTAAACCAGCACTAATTGATTGTATTTTGGAAGATGTTGAGGCACCTTTAGACCCTGTTTTGTTGAAACATACATACATGCAGGGTGGAAAAGAGTTTATTGCACTAGGGGATAATGTTATAGAATATCATCCAAATTTCCGACTGTACATGACTACAAAATTAAGAAATCCTCATTATTTGCCCGAAATTTTTAATAAAGTTACCTTAATAAATTTTGCTCTTACTAAAGATGGATTAGAAGATCAGTTGCTTGGAATAGTAGTAGCCAAAGAGAGGCCAGACTTGCAAGAAAAAAGGGAAAAGTTGATAGTACAAGGTGCAGCAAATAGAGCTGCTTTAAAACAAGTAGAAGACGACATATTGAGAACTTTACAAGAAACTAAAGGAGATATATTAGAAGATGAAAGTGCTATAGAAGTCTTAGATTCCTCAAAAATCTTAGCTATTGATATTACAAAAAAGCAAGAAGCAAGCTTAGAGACTGAAATTATAATCGAAAAATTTAGACTAGGGTATAGACCCATAGCGTCCCATTCGGCTGTACTGTATTATTGTGTTACCGAATTGCCAAACGTAGACCCCATGTATCAATACTCACTAACTTGGTTTATTAATCTATATATTATATCTATTGAAAATGCTAATAAGTCTAAAGATTTAGAAAAAAGACTGAAGTTTCTCAAAGACACATTTACATATAATTTATATAGTAATGTTTGCAGATCCTTGTTTGATAAGGACAAATTAATGTTTTCCTTTATAATGTGCTCTAAAATGATGTTATCGACTGATGAAATGAATCATGATGAATATATTTTCCTTATAACCGGTGGTATAGCCGTAGAAAATCCATTTAAAAAACCCGTGGAATGGCTCCCGGATAAAGGCTGGGATGAAATTTGTAGAATAAATGATTTACCAGCCTTTAAAGGATTCAAAGATAGTTTTTTGGATAATATAAAGAAGTGGCAAGAAGTTTATGACGACATAGAACCCCATAATAAAACATTTCCTGCAGGTTGGGATCAAAAACTGACAAATTTCCAAAAGTTGCTACTGATAAGAGTATTAAGGCCTGATAAATTAACAATAGCAATTTCAGACTTCGTTGAAAAACAAATGGGTCAAAAATACATATCACCGCCGCCATTCGATATTGGAAAATCGTTTGGTGACTCCAACTGTCTAGCTCCTCTAATATTTATATTATCGCCAGGATCAGATCCTATGGGTGCACTGATTAAATATTGTGAACGAATGGGATATGCACACAGATTCAGTTCTATCTCTTTGGGTCAAGGGCAGGGACCAATTGCTCGAGCAATGATAGAGAGAGCTCAATTGGAAGGCGGTTGGGTATGTTTACAGAATTGTCACTTAGCTGTTTCTTGGCTCCCCGTATTGGAAAAAATTGTAGAAGGTTTTGACTTAACAAACACTGATCTCAGTTTTCGTCTTTGGTTGACCAGTTACCCATCAGGTAAATTCCCGCAATCTGTGTTGCAAGTTAGTGTAAAAATGACAAATGAACCACCAACTGGACTACAGCATAACCTTAATAGGTCTTATATATCTGAACCTGTAAAGGAGCCTGAATTTTTCGAAGGTTGCCCGGGAAAAGACAAACCTTTTAGCAAACTACTGTATGGGATTAGTTTCTTTCATGCAGTTGTACAAGAAAGAAAGAAATTTGGACCCTTGGGATGGAATATCCAGTATGGTTTCAACGACTCAGATTTTCAAATATCAGTTATGCAACTACAAATGTTCTTAAATCAATACGAAGAAATACAATATGTCGCTATTAAGTATTTGACTGGAGAATGTAACTATGGTGGTCGAGTTACCGATGACTGGGACCGTCGATTGATTGTTACTATTCTTGATAACTACGTGAATTCCGAAGTAGTAAATGATCCAAATTATCTGTTTTGCGATTTGGGATCTCAATATGGCTTGCCACGTAGATGTGAATATCAAGATTACCTTAAGCACATTGAATCAGTGCCTGTGAATCCACCTCCAGAAGTATTTGGATTACATATGAATGCAGGAATAACTAGAGATTATTCAATCTCTATGTCATTAACTGCATCTTTAGTTCTTGTAGAAGGAGCTGGTAGTGGGGGAGAGGGTGGCAATACAGAAGTCGTTCTTGTGCAAATGGCTTCAGAAATTTTGTCAAAATTACCAAAAGCATTTGACATCGAACAATCACAAAAAAAATTCCCAGTGGATTACAACGAATCCATGAACACAGTGCTCATTCAAGAAATGGAACGGTTTAATAAGTTGCTCAATGAAATCAGAAATTCATTGATGGACTTACAGAAAGCTGTAAAAGGTCTTATTGTCATGTCCCCTGCTTTAGACATGCAGTCGAATGCTATGTTACTGGGAAGGATACCAGATAATTGGTCCAAAATTTCTTACCCCAGTTTAAAACCTTTACCCAGTTACGTTACAGACTTTGTAGAGCGTTTAGCTATGTTGCAAGATTGGTATGAAAATGGAAAACCTTCAACGTTTTGGCTATCTGGTTTTTTTTTCACACAGGCTTTCCTAACTGGTTCTGTTCAAAATTACGCGAGGTCCAAAAAAATACCGATAGATTTATTAATTTTTGACTTTGAAGTGCGACGAGTGGACTATGAAGATTATCCACCAGAGTGGGGTGTTTATGTACATGGTCTCTTTATGGACGGTGGTCGCTGGGATCGACAAACCCATGCTGTTGGGGAGCAGCTTCCAAAAATATTAAATGACAACATGCCCGCTGTTTGGTTGTATCCAAAACTGAAACAGGAATTTAAAGAGGGTTCTCGGTACAGATGTCCACTCTACAAAACGCTAGAGAGAAAAGGTGTATTGGCGACGACCGGTCATTCGTCAAATTTTGTACTAGCTTTTTATTTGCCATCAGACAAACCTTCCGCGCACTGGATTAAGAGAAGCGTTGCCTTGCTGTTGCAGCTTGATAATTAAGATAGGGAATGCCCTATCTTAAATCAATGGATTTATCAAACCAATTATGAGGTTTATCAATGCTTGAAATTGCCGAAACAATTTTTGATAAATGATAAAGATAAATTAGTTGTTTGAAATTTGTAATAAATACTGCAAGACACACTGCTATTGCTATTTGGACTATATTCGTCAGATATCTATTTGTTATAATTTTCTTGCTTACTATCACAACTAGGTCGTTCTAAAGGAATTTTGTTACTGTTGTGGGTTAATTTTGGATTGTTAGCACTTTGAATTTGTTGGGATTAAACACATGACTGCAACGAAAACTAGATGCACCCGTCCGTTTTGCTTTCCTTCATTTTAAGAGTACGAAGCAAAACCACGCCTCCTTTTTAAGTACATACGAGGTGTGAAAATGACTTTTATAATGTATATAAAAAAGGTAGTTACACAATATGTGGAATAACTTCAATCATCACCCAGTTCTTTAGAATGTATTGTCCCAAAAATGTTACCGAGGTTAGATGATTTTCATCATTGGCGTCCACTGATATTTCTACTTTGATACGCTTTAGGCTTTTTATTTCCTTTAACAACTTCTTGAGTTATTCAAATATCATTTTACTAACAACCTACCAATATAAGACTGATTTTGCGATTGTAATACTAACCTCTATTAATCGTCAATCTTTACTCGTTTACTTTTGTTACTATTTTAAAACACGGGTGTTTATAGTGTGTTTAAATGGTTTGTATGTGATTTCTTATATAATAATATGTTTGTATGTGACCTCGTATATATTAACGTATTGGTCTAATTTGTATTTAATTAAGGTGTTTACCTCATGATATGTATGGAACTATGTCACGCTTTAACTTTATTCAATTAAACTAGCATGAATTGATGGCTGTTATTTTATTAATTGCATCTATAAACCTGTTTATAAACTAAAGTTTTAATCATACAAATATTTTAAGGTACATATTTATTTATATAAAAATCATTCTTCCAAATCAATCCTTAGGTCCGAATGATTCTGTGTTTTTCATTATTTCTCGTCTTAATTCTTCAGCTTCTATCAACTTGCGCCGCAATTTCAACATTATGGCTTTGTTTCGTTTCTGCAATTATTTTAAATTGTCAGAATAATGGTCCAGTGCTTGCAATTTTTACATGTAAATTATGTAGTGTCCGCTGCACGCTGAAACCCGCGTAACAAAAAGGTCCTCAGTCCCTATGGGTAGCAAGGCAATCACATCGTGAAAAAATTTCGTTATATTTGAGACGTATCCAACTTTGAATTAACGAGTATTCACGAAAAGAGTGCTTTAGCGAACTGCATAAATCGTAATAACGCATAACTAATGATCCTTGCAATTTGTATCTAACCAATTGTAGTGATAACTTAGACTGAGGTGTTCATATCCTGTTTCATTCATAAAATTATTGCTTTTGCGTAAATATTTCCGAAACTAGCCGAATAAAAAATTCACCTTTAGAACAACGCATTCTTGTTCAATATCGTGGCACTCCTTCTCTATGGTTGCCGCCTCTTTCAACTGCAATAGATTATTGTCATCTATGGCTTTTTGTTTTTGTCTTTCTAACTCTTTCTCTTCCGCTCTTCTCTTCTCTATCTCGATTTTCCGAGATTCTATTTCTTCATGCTCTATTTTTATTTTGTTACCATTATTCTTAGTGGGTATCGAGTAAATAGATTACAATAAAGTTTAAAACTAGTATTTTCAAGGATTAGAGGCAAAGTACGTTATAAGCAGTTAAGATTCATAAAATGTTGTAAAATAATTATAAAATGATGCATCTTGAGCTTTAAAAATTACCTTTAGAAAATAATTGGTTAAAACTATTCTTATGATTTTCAAGCATCTCGATGTGATTTTCTATTTTAGATTTTTCAGATATTTCACATATTTCTATCATGGCTATTTGACATTTAAATTTAGAAATATTTTTTGTGAGATCCTGTAAACATGAAAAAAAATTTGCATACTACTATTGAGTTATTTATTGTTAAATACTTTCTGTCGCTTGTGTTACTTTAAAAATACTTACGTAGTTGTTATGATCTTAGACTAGCGATGAATAGTTTATAAAGCCAAATTTATAATTGACAATAGAGATTTTTTTCATCAAACCTCTGATAGAATGCAAATTACAATAAAATTACTATTGCCTAAAATTCTCACTTCCAATTGGAGAAACATGAGTTCTGTTTCCGCTTGGGTCGCACGCAGTTCCTCAGATAAGATGTATTCTGTACTACGCAATGCGCATTCTGCCCTCCCATTAATTAGTTTCTGTTTAGTCGCTTGAAATAAGCATGCAATTTTTATTTAAGTGGGTCAACTAAGCAAGTTGGTACTCATTAAATTCTGATAATTCTCAAGCTATGCTAAAAATTCAGAACGTTTTCAAAATATTTTTTGGAATAAATCAAATAGTGTTAGGTCTAAAATTATTTTTATACGTAACATCACACCTGTAATCCCCTAAGGGGTAGGCAGAGGAGTGTAGTACACCCTCATCTTTCACCAGTTACGTTTAAGTCCCACAATAGAATAGGTGGTGAGCCTATTGCCATGCACCGGGCACACATCCAGACT
>DWDX01002158.1:0-15936 GCA_018245675.1 Agara michaeli | reverse complement strand
CTGCGGGACTTTTACAAATATGAGATTAAGTTATATTATAACATTATTATAATTGAACCACGGCAACGCGTGGTCGGCTCTACTAGTATTATATACTTTATAACATCCCTAAGGTGTGAAGGTTTCCCCACGATGTTTTCCTTCACCAAGTTATATTTAAATTTTAGTCATACAACGCACGTAACAAGTCAGAAGTGCATGCCAGAATCGAACCCAGACCCCAGAGTGGGAGGCTGAATTTCAAATTACTACACTATCATTGCATTTTCAATATATATAATTGCATTATAGCATGCATTTAATAAATAAGTAACTCGCCTCTAAGTCTCCTTGCTTGTAGGACTGGGTTCTCATACTGTGTCCGTCTGTTAATATGGTCCACATAGTACGATCCGTATCTCTCATCGGTGACTCGTTCCCAGCCGTACGGCAGCTCGTCCTCTCCGCATTCTCCGAGCGAGTGTTTCCTGACCCTGGCCAGTCTGGGGTCCAGCCAGTGAGATGTACCGGTGTTATAGCTGAAACAGAAATAATGCTGTAATAATTCAGTGCTCAAAAACTTTGCATGTAACATATATAAATCTGTTACTCCTCTTTGTGTACAAGAACTATATATATATATATATATATATATATATATATAATCTGAGGTCTGTGAAGTCTACCAATCCGCACTTGGCTCATGGTAGACAATGGTCTAGATCCCTCTCGCCATGAGAGGAAACCCAGTCCAGTAGTGAACCAATAAAAGGATAAAAAAAAATCAATTATTTACAAGATAAGATAGGTTTACTTATCTCGTATTACTAATCAATAAAATACAATATCTGTCTTTCTCAATGTATAGGTGTAAAAGGTCAAATGAACTGTATTTTCAAACAAAATCTATTACAGCTATGCACACCGTGTACAATCTTAAACAAATTCCAACATTTTATTTATAATATCCTATAGAATTGTATGCCTCGTACACAAGTCTTCACCTTGAAACTAAAATGCAAATAGCGATGAATAGCAATCGAATGTTTACATAACCGTGCAGTTCTTGTATTTCCTTATGCAAAGCAATTCAAATTGAACATCACGAAACTAGAAAAGCATTTGTGTATACAAACAATTTACGAATACAGATAATTAATCTTTTATTTCACCCTTTACATCTCCTATTTGAATATTTTATTCTGTAACTAGCTTTTGCCCGCGACTTCGTCCCGCGCATATATTATTATACATTTAAACCTTCCTCTTCAATCACTCTATCTATTAAAAAAAACCGCATCAAAATCCGTTGCGTAGTTTTAAAGATTTAAGCATACAGAGAGACATAGGGACAGATAAAGCGACTTTGTTTTATACTATGTATATCATCTATATATACCATTGAGCTCTATTTTCTAAAATGAACAGAGATAGAATATTCTAAGCGCCAGATCTGAAACACGGTGTTCAAAATATGTACAAATACTTAATCTTAGTGAAATGTGTATACTTACTGTTTATTTCTTTTGTTATAACACAATAGTGACATTACTTTAAAGATGTAATTGGAGAAATATAAATACTGATTATTATTGTAAAAATATATATTAAACAAATAACTATCAAATTAAATTTTGAAATAAATGAAACTATGGCAACACAATCTGATTTTTTTTTTTTTAACTAACTCTGACTTTGTAACAGACTTCGAAGACAACGTAAATGCTGTAGTTAGCTATTAAAGTTCAAATGAAAAACTGGACTACATTCACTTCCCGGACAATGCGGTCTATTTCTGGTTTTATATCAAAATATTTATGTTAAATATGTTATGATAGCATCTGCCTGGTTTTCTGTGAAGCGTCTGCAAATGTTTACGATGAACTGGAATCTTTCACTCCGTCAAATTTATGATATGAAAAAGGTGTGTTTTAATAATAGATTTTAACATAGTCTTTATATAAAGAGTGTAGTGAATAAACCAGCAACCCACTAGTTACCGTTAGCCCTCATGGATATTTCCGGCCAACTTCATATGGGACTATTGTGTCTATAACTTAGTTAAAGGTGGCAATACTAGAAAGAAACAAAGGAAGAAAGAAAATGATCACTTCATTCATACACTTAAAACAAATACAGGAAAATGTAAAAATACATAAATAAAAGAAATAATAATATTAAAATAAGGTCTGTTGGATGGAAAGGGGTGCACTCGGCTTTGATGCTGGAGAATTACAGTTACTGCTTTTATTTATTTGATTCTATCATTTAGTCATTATTAATCGTTAACAGGCATAGTATTGGTTATGTTACTTTATTTCATATTAGCTTTTGCCCTCGGATTTGATGGCACAGAAATCGAACTTCCAAAAACCGATAAATGTGTTAATTTTTTTTATTAACGACTAATCTTTTTTTTTGTTATAGTGAAATACATTATATTGTACTCCATTGAGATTACAATCTAGCCTACAGACTAATGAGTAATTTGTTTCCGACTTAAATTGCTAACTAGAGTAAAACTAAGAATGTGTTCATTAGCACTTTTCTTTATTGTCTCTATTAAGGGGAAGACACTTTGTTCTTGTGTTCTTTGTTTAACCACTAATCTAAAAATAAATAGTCGGGTGTCTGCAATGAAGTTTCATAACAATTTTCTAGATTTATTTCACTCCCTTAGGTTTGGAATTGCCAAAATTTCTTTTTTAGTGCTAACCTCGGCTATATAATGAATCTATCTGCCAAATGTGAGGACTCTAGGTTCAGCTGTTTCGGCTATGAATTGATTTATGAGTCAGTCAGTGCCTAGTGAACCTAAAAGCAGAGTCAGAGTGTATGCACTGCATACTTTATATGCAATTAGTTATAAATTTTCATTTACTTATGATTACCATAGGAAAATTTTATATTAGCTGAATAACAATAATGGTATTTTTATGATTTATTTAAAGAGAAGAACAAAACTGGTGACAACAAAAAGCCAGAATACAAAATGTGTTTGATATGCTATCTGTAGTTTTCTAAATACAACAATGTTTTGTTAACTAAATATGAACAAAATGTACTCACTCAATGAAATATCTTTCTCCAGTGGGTGTGAACGCCTTCTCCCACATGGGAGGCAAAGGTCCTAAGTTGTAGTCATCCTCATCTTCCCTCTTCAGGCCAGCATCTCCCACTCTCACTCCCACTACAGAGCCCCCAACAGTCCCTGCTGTACCAGAACTGTGTGTAGATATACCGGCTGAAGACAGTCTGTCTGAGTCCACAGAACTTTGAGCCATAGCTGTAGCACTTTAATGCACTCGTCTCAGAACATAATTTAAAAAAAATAGCACATAAAAAGAAAAAGCTTTCGTTTATCAATTTGAATTTGGAACACTATCCCTGTCCACCTACTAGCGTTCCGCGCAGTTTAGTCATCGGATTTTAAGGCATTCCACAAAAACAAAACAATAGCGGCATGCGGGCATGCCAGTGACCAGTTATGAGTCATTTTGGGGTCTGATGACTCTTCTTATAACTTGTTGAGTCTTGTACTTTTTCGGCGAACGCAGCAAACGGTTCCACGTAGCTACACCGACTGGATTTTTTCAAACTTTTTCATTGAGCCGTGTCATAATTGCGATGCAGTGCTCGATACCCGAGGCATGTCGCCGTAATCAAGTATCAAGTCTACGCTGCAGGTGCATCATAATCATAACACAATCGTAACGAACGCTAATGTTGAAAACAACGCGCTTCCCTCGGCGTGTATTATAACGGTAAATGAGATAACGTGCACTGAATCTCGATGTTCGTCCGTGCTAATTAGATAATAAGTTCACTTTCTCACATAAACAGGTAAATTCTTAACTTTTTGAAAGTAGGTGCAACAAGACAACAAGTGAAATGAAGTGAAGGAGTGAGTAGGATGGGACATCGTAACGTCAGTATTTCCAGCATAAAAAAATAAACCACCGTTCGCACGTAACCGATTTTCCAGTTATTTTTTGTAATGTGCTAGCAATAACAATATATAGGTTATTTGAAATAAATAAAATTGAAATAAAACAAATACTTTTGAATTACATTGCTGTTGACTTAAAGGCAATTAAAAATAAACATTGGTTTAGAACTGGAACAAAATTTTGGATAATCATTTGCAATTTATTTGGACTAGGTATAATTTCTATTACTCATTAAGTCTCAAATCAGAGTGACTTTATAAAGCTTGTAGGATAGTCTTGTCAAACCAATGGATCCTTTGAAATAAGAACAGATATATTTTGTTATGGAACCGCTAATTTATAAACAAAGCTAAAGCAAACTTAGAGCGGTACTCGAGTCGTCATTATGCTTAATCAATATATATACTTTACAATTGGGGATAGATTAAAAGGCTTAAAAATATGTGTTATTTCCCCTGAAAGGATTATCACATTGTAGATAACTATAATTTAACAGGTGATGGGTAAATTTCTACGAATGGTAACACAGATTAACAACTATGCAAATAGCTACAACTTAGATACATTAGGGCACACAGCTGTTGGAATATTTATTATGGATGCATAAATAGGCATGTTTTTCATGGTCCAATGTACGGCTTATGTACTTCTCAATTCTCAGACACCAACACATGTGAATATATTTTTCGTCCCTAATTAAAACTGAATTAAGTAAATTCACTTGTTTAATATTATTATCTACAACCCTATTTAAGTCTGGTAGCTAGGCAGGGCGGGTCTATCCCGCTACTGCGAGTTTGAAGCATATTCAGCCACGCGACTCCAGTGCGGCTTGATTGAGATGCGTGTTACTGGCTAACCGTTTGTTGAGTTAACAACCTTTACGGTTTCCGACGAAATTGTTACCCAACATTAACAAGGGTCAAATGTTTAGCGCGCCTTCCAAAGCATGGGACGATCGTGAAAGTTTGACATTAACGGTCACCCACATAGGAGACCTCCGCCGTCGACATTGGGTAACTAAATATTGCTTGCAACCTGCAATCGCGTCAAGGCTACTAGGTCTATCATAACAATTAATGAACTTCTATTTCATTAAAAGCAAGGTTTTTTGCCATTATATTTATATAATTAAGACTATTATAATTTGATTGATACTTAATTTAAATTCTATGAGATAGTAACTCGGGTGTTTTTCCTAAATTTCTTAATACGTTTTTTTGTCACCGTAACTTTTTGTTACTGATGCCTATCGTTGTCCATGTGCTCACTGCAAATTTTAACTAGGTATTTGTTGTTGTTGCCCTATTGTTCTGTTGCCACAGTGCGCGCATAACCAAATATCTTCACAGCATTTATTTTAATGCCAGACTTAATGGCATAAAAATAAACCTGGTGGCATTCTCTATCAGTCTACCCAAAGTGATGGTGAGCACTTGGTGGTAGGTGTTAATTGTGAGAGAAATGTTTTTAAGATTACAAATTAATAAACATAGTATAATACTCGAGAGAAATAAATTCGTAGTCTCGAAATACATGTACTAGCATTCGACTAGCTCACATTACTTTTTATAAAAAAATGTGTAACGATTTTTTTACTTTTAGCGACATCTAGCAGCAGTGTAAGAAACGAATTTAATAACAAACTTTTATAGTGTCAAGATCCGATAATAGATGTCACTACCAAATTATATTTCATAAAATGTGTCGATTTGAATTTTAAATTAATTGCTGCCCTAAAGGTTTGTAAAGATTTTATAATAGAGTTGTCGATATAGAGCTTAAATATATTGGTAAATGCAGTTACTCAAAGTTAAAGGCTCTGCATGTATCTACGGTGTATTACGACGATAAGAAAATGTTCGATGCCTTAGTGAATTATTATTATGAAACCATTAGATTCGATTTAATCTGATTGACCTATATTACTGGAACGAAAACTAAATATAGAAAATAAAAGCGTGGAGGCGGCATAACATTTTTTCCTTACGTGACGATCTCCATAATTCAACTCCTACCGCTAGCCGATTTAAGGAAATTCATTTCAAAAAGATGAAGCTTTTAAACTAAAATCTACCTAGTGTGCTGAAGAAATGTCGTTCCTACGAAAATAATAACTAGACAGCCAGACAGACCAGCTGAATTGTAATGCATAAAGATGATAATCTCCAGCGGGCGTAGAGAAACTATTTTAAGAGTTTGTATGACGCGTAATAAATGAATAGGTTTTCGGATCACGCGGTTTTTATTACATTGGATTATAATACGTTAGTTATGTTATAAGAAAATATCTACAAATGTAAACGAGAAAAGTTATAAATGCAAAAATTCTAATAACTCTTCGACGTTTTGATGTACAATTTTCATTATGATGCATCAGTGTTTTGAAAGCCGATTCATATTTCCAACGTTATCGTTAAAACTCGTCGGAAGCTTTAAAGGCAACTACCCCAACTCCACTTATCCGCACTGGAACATTTTGGCACAGAATGATCCAGGCCATCCGCAATTGCAGAATACCTGTGACGAGTGCGACGCCAAACGGGTTCCAGGTATACAAGAACAGGGATCTCTTTGAGCCGTTTCTGAAATTGCATTGACATGAAAAGTTAATCCCGCCTTAAGATTTAAGATGTCAAGCCCAAATTTGGATGCAATAAATAAAGTGAGTTATCCTCGAAGACATCTGAGACCTGTGTACCATTTTCATACATTAACATAAAGTAAGATTGCATCGGAAACTTGAAAAAATGCAAGAGATATATCAATTTTACGGGTGAACCGTTTCCAGGAATTACGATGGTTTCAGTTTCGCTGATTGCATTCTCGCGATGTTTCCTTTCGTCGAAGATTTAATGATATTTAATGTTCACTACACAAAACTGCAACAATCAATCTTCCGTGAGGTATGTGAAGTCTGGCAGCCCGCGCTTAATCTCCGTGGTAGACCTTAAACTTCCTCATTATTAGAGGAGTACGTTATCCAGCAGTGCTAATGTTTAATAAACATAATTTTTGATACTAATTTTTATCACAAACATATAGATTTTTTATGTAGCTAATAACACATAGCAGAGCTTTATAAAAACATTTTACATCGTACTTTGGCTAGATATCGCGAAATGTTTAAACTTACTTCCGTGAATAATTACATTCAATGACTGACGAGACGAGTAAGGAATTTTTACACAAGCTATCACTACGCCCACTGCTCCGCACTCAAACTCCATCGCGATTAATTTCCATCAAAGTGCGAAGTGATTGCAAGAATTATAATGACGCGTTCCAAAATACATCAGCCGCTCATTTTCACCCGTGCCACCTAAAATTTACTTTAAAGCACGTGAATCTGGCTTAGTCACGTATGCTCTCTGGCCCGGTACGCAGACTCCGCGATAAAACACTCCCTCATAGCTGAAACATCATTTTCAAGTAATATATATAAAACAATCAGTTACGAGAACTGTAACAGTTGGTCCGGCATTGTTGTGCACGCAAGAACATTTTGACATTTCGGACGTTTCGCGCGCTTTTCATTCCCGCCATCACACTTGTCGGCTTTTTACGGAAGTAAGTGAAAGAGTTCTGTTATATACGGCCATTATTTTATGGGCTTTATTTCAATGTGATGTGAGTGATATTATTTTGTTATCGAATATCCAGAAGACGGTAAGGTAGAATTAAGAGTTTTCTCAATAATAAATACGTATGTATTTTCAGTATACTATGCAATTAGAAGCGGCATAAACTTACTCGTATTAATAATTTTAAATTATTTTCAAATGTTTTCTTATTATTTCTCGAAACATTTAAAACAACTACATATGTAGTTTACGACTAACGGTCATAGTTGAAGGGGTTTATTACGTAGTGGTGCATTAAACCAGGTGTTTGGCAGATGTATGGCGGTTTTCATTTTAAATTATGTTACTATTTGATATCGCAACGTAAAGTAAATATAGGCCGGTTAGGCCCAAACCATCGTCGAGAATGTCAACATGATGTAATCGTATATCCAAACCCCGCTATTTTCGGGTCGGATAAGCTAGAATCCGTTACATATAATAAAAGTAAAACACGTGATTTTACACGTAGATTGAATACTATTTATAATCTGTGACCCTTACGAGAAATATGTTAATGGTATCATTAGAAAAAGCTCTCGTGAATTTAATGTAGAAATATTAACACTAAATGTGTATTTTACTGTAAAATTCGAATTCCGAAGGCGCACTGGCCACATGTATTCGGTAATTCATTCGTAATACATATAAAAAAAAATGATAAAACGTAACTATCTTATACGAAATCTATTGCCAACAATTGTAGATATATTTAAACCAGTAAGTTATGTAAAGTATGGATCGCGATTCGGACTATTAAGGCTATTAATATGAAATTACTACGAAACGCTAGTAGGTAGGTACTAGTGCTTCGAACACCGTCAGCAAGGAGTAAGTGTGTCAATTGCTTGTAGATGTTACAAAAATAACTTTCAATTTTCACAGCCACTTGTGAAGAGATTGGCGTGGCGGTGGCTGTTAAGCTTTCAGTAAGGAACTGTTATTTTCAGTTCTATACCGAGCACAAATAATGCTCACTTCATCTATCGTAGTAACTACAATATTTTAGACACATAGACGTATATATAAACGTATTTTGTTAATGAGTTCTTTCACGTCCTTTTTGAATTTATAATCAATTCTCCTTTGACTGGTTAGATGGTTCAATGGACGGTCATCCCGGCCTGTATGCTAAGCTTGGGTTGTCGATTCGATTCCCCACCCTGCAGCTATCTGCACTCCTTCTCCATGTAGACTTAAACTATGCCTGTTAAAATGGTGTACTAAGTTTTTGCTTCACGTACATATATAGATGTTCTACTTTTTTATTTTTTTAAAAATATCATAAAGAAGTCATAATACTCACATAATATCACTTTATTTATTTACGGAAGTAATCAAAACAAGATTGATAAATGTTGTATACTGCAAGTTTTCTGCATTCGTTTCTTAATTTTCCATAAGTACATAGATACATAATATCAATGCTATTTCCCATAGGGGTACGCAGTGACAGAGGATTTTCACTGAGTAAGGTCGTGATATATTTCTTACTTTATATATATAATGTTAAACAAAAAAACAGCTGTCTAGTTGTATAATGGCGCACACGGGAGGATAACAAGCTTTCCAACACTCTTGTATAACGGCCTGGCCACGCGGTCGAGTGATTAGAGATCCTGACTGAAAAACCGGAGGTCGTGTGTTCGATTTCCGCCAAAGATACATTTGTGTAAGAGCACATATGTTTGGGCTGTGTCTAAGTGTAATAAAAATATCTATACAAGTATTATAATTTGAAATCAGATAGCCGTGCGTGGAATTGTCCCCAGTTATTATTATTAATATAAATATAACGCTTTTAATGATTTCACGGAAATGTCACTTGTGTTGCTTATATTAGATCTCCTTATAAATCAATACAGGATACATAATAATAATAACAGCAAGTACGTGTATAAATATACAGTGATTGGTTTAGTGTAAAGAAAATCGATTTTGACGATGCAACTCGATACTAAATAGGCGCGACAATTAGCAGCTTCGCGTTCGGATTCACTTGGAAGATGCGGGCGTAACGAAATAGATGATGTACGTTAAAAATGGCAACACTGTCGCTGCATACTATAGCGCACAGTTAAAACAAACGTTCTGTCAAAACTAAAAAAAGACATTTATTTTTCAAATTACAAATCTGCATTTAAAGATTTTGTAGGATTGTTATAGTAATCCACATTTCATAATTCAAGGCATAAAAATTTTAGATGTTAAAATTAATAGTATTTATTGTCTAGATTAAAATTATGTAATTTACTTTAGATATTCATATTAAATCAGTGTACAGTTTTTTTTTTTGCGCCAGTTTAGTACGAATACGGGACGTTTATGGATAAATATTTCATGATAAGGTACATACGGGGTTTAAATAATTAGCTTAACTTAATTTTGATTAGTAGTTGTGACAGTTTAGTACTTTGGATTTCAATATCCCAACCCGAGGGGCTGGATTTTAATGCTGCACCTCTGACCTTACAAAACGTGTATTTTGTAAATTAAAATCATATCATTAGCTATAACGACGAAGGAAAATATCTTAAGGAAAACCGCACACTTTAGTATTCTCTGTTATATTTTCTAAGGTGTATGAAGTTTGCCAATGCGCACTTGTCCAGTGAGGTAGCTTATGGTAATAAAACTTCTTATTATGAAGCAAGACCGGAGTCTGCAACAGTAATACGGTTGCGTGTTCCTATCTTGCCACGTGTTAATTTAATTTTAAACGAATTAGATAACCTTAAAAACTCATCCCAAGCCTTCTAGTGCTTATGCAGTCGTCCAATCTAGTCGTACGCAGCACGATGTAAGGTCTCACTCGAGCAGTCCGCAACGGGCGAAGTCTCCTATCGTTGTTAACACGCAGGAGAGATCACGACAGGGGCAAAAACTGAAATACCTATAAGCATTCAATGAAGCGTCTCGCCAACAATCAGCTGTAAATAGATTCCAATGCCTCCAAAGCACGTGTTATGTGATCGCTTGGTTATGAATAATACAAGAGTTATTTATGTCAGTATCTGTCCAGTTTGTTAATTAATTAGCAACGGAAAATAGGACGATGGTCTCCGTGCAGGGTTGGCGTTTCCTTGGTAAAGTAAAAACCTTTTTGAAAACAATATCGCGGGGTCAGGGGGATGATTTAATTGAATGCGAAGTTCTTTGTTAATTGTTGTATTTGAATAAAGTCTCATAGTCAAATATCGGTTTCTTCTATATATTTCTTCTTCTTCTTTTTTATATTCTTTTTTATATTGTTTTTAAAATACGGGTTGACCGATAGAAAATGGCGTGTGACATTCAGCCAGCCCTTTGTTAATAACAAGAATAAATAAATATGTGATATGTACACGATGCCTCTCGAAAATATAGTGTAGAATATATGTAAAATATATTTTTTAAATACATATGAAATAGGGGTTGCAATTATAATATGTTCATAATGTATGTGGGTAAGTTAATAGAACAGTTTTAGCCAGCCCTAGCGTCAGTCCACTCCGTCCAGTAATGCTGTTTCCACGAAAAATCCCAGATGTTTATTAATGAACGCTTCTTGTGCAAAAACCGTCTATTTTTATTTCTCACTACATTTTTATTAATGATTATAAGGTAGCGAACATTAAGAAACTTTTATTATCAATCGTAAAGTTCCTACATTTTATATGAAGTCTGTTTAAAAACGAAAAAAATGTCTGTTTAAAAAAGTCCTTAGGAATTGCAATACTAATGTTGCCAACAGTCATCTTGCTGTATTGTTGTTACCAATTAACCCTTTTTTTTATAATTCAGCCAGTAAAAAGGCAGACGGTCATCTGATGGTAAGTGATCACTGCCTATGGACATTTGCAACATCCGAGGAGTCGCCAATGCGTTGTTGGCTTTGGAGGAGAACTGTTTTTTCTGACCCGTTTCTTAGTCCACTGGTGACTAGGAGTCTCACTAGGAGAGGAAACCCGTAGACTTCGCACATTTAAGAAAACTTAGTATACTCGTAAATTTCCTCACGATGTTTTCCTTAGGCTTTGTTGCTTAAGTTAGCAATCGCACGTAACTTAGAAAAGTGAAAACAGGTTGTTTCTTTAAAAAATCTGTTTGCTTTAAATTAAATTTTATTTTTAATATTCCCAACGAGTGAGTCCAATGCACGTGGCCAGTGCGCTTTATCAATTTGAATTTTATACAATAAATACCAATTTTCTGTTATCTAATAAATATAGCTACACTAAATTCACGAAAGTTTTTTCGAACGACACTTTTAGAATATCTTCGTAAAAGTTCACAGATTATAAATCGATGCTGGGTTCTGATGCGCACAGATTGAAATCAAAGCGTGTACAATGTAGGTACGAGATATTAAATCATTACAATACGTCGAGTTGATGACTTCCCTGTGAGACATATTAATTTAGAACATGCACATTGTATGCAACGGTATAATTAATTGCATCTTATATTAACCACATCGTAATGGATGGCTTGCATTTTAATATTTAATTATTATCGTTACAACATCACGCCAGGTTCCCAACAGGGTAGGCTGAAAGCAGTGAGTGCCAAATATCTCTGTCCTTACAAACCTGACGTGCTGTGCTACACTCATCATACTTCATGCATACACGCCTGTTTCGAAGACTTCACATTCCTCCATCAGCCAGTTTTTATTTGGTCGACGTAGGAAAAGCTTAGTTGCGACTACGTCCTAAGTTGACCCGGCATTTAAGTTATATGTTTACAAAAACCCTTTTTATACATTTAATAAACATTTGTCTGGTTTCTTGGTGGAGTGGTTACAGAAACTGACTGCTAAGCCGGAAGTCGTGAGTTCGATTCCTGCCGAACACAAACATTTATGTAATGGTTACGTTTGTTCTGGGTCCAGACCTAAATATTTATATAAGTAATATTTATATAGTGGTTATAGAAGTTACAATACAGGCATTTAATTGCACAGGATGTGTGTGGAATTGTCCCGATCATTATTATTGCTTATGTAAACTTAAAACGAGTTATTAATTATTCATAAGTCAATTTAAATTGCTTAATCATTGTAAGGTATGTATAATACATACATACAGATAATGAACGTTATAAATTGACAGCTGATGCTCATCGGTTTTCGCGCTTTTCAGGCTGTGGTAGAGCAGAAGCAAAAGACCGGGAAAAAAAAACTCCGCTCATCCTATTTCGATATAAAAGAGATTAATAAATATTACCTGCGTACGATTTAAATCACGCGGGCGTGTTGATACGCGCAGTAAAAATATACGACACAATAAAATGTGCTGTAACAATGCGGCGCGGCGGTACACGCTCGCGGGTTATTTCCAAACCGAAATCAAGACTATTAAATCCGCGGAAACTATCGGAAAATGATCTAATATACTCCGCCGGTACAAACTCGAGAATGTTTCCAGAACGTTGTGTGGGTATGACGTATAATTGTGATGATACTACAGCTATTATTCAGTCGCAATCTGTTTTTATTGTCGCGTGAGAAAAGCGGGCAGTTCGACCACCGGGTGTTATTTTTTTTTAAATTCATTTGCTAGTATTGAAAAGTGACTCAACCGTTGCCAGTCTTAATGTGTATTTTCTAAGTGTGTTTTGAATAACTCTCATAATATAACACACAAACAATATAACGACACAGAGGGGAGTATGTTTCTAAATTTATAATTATTATAGCATCACGCCAAGTCCCTAGTGCGGTAGATGGTAAGCAATGTCTGGTAAACATCTCTATCCTTATAGCTGAAGTGCTTCTTCTACGGGTACATTCATGAAAAAATATATATATATATATATATATATATATACTAGCTGTGCCCGCGACTTCGTCTGCGTTTGAATTTAAGTAAAATCTAAGAAGATTTATACAATTGAATTTCATAAAATCCCGCCTTAGTGAGCACTTACGTCCTTAAACGAACCCGCATACAAAATTTGAAACTCCTAGCACTTGTAGTTTCTGAGATTACGTGATGAGTGAGTGAGTGAGTGAGTGAGTGAGTGAGTGAGTAAGTGAGTGAGTTTTCGCTTTTATATATATAGATATAACTACACATGTTTATCTGTGGTCAGGTCATCATAGTACATGCTTAGTTTCCCAAGGTATTTGAACACAATTCCAACGCGAATGCACGAAGCTCGCTAAAATTCGGTTGCTAGTTAAGAATTTCCGACGAATTTCAATTAAGTCGGACGAATGTGACTATTTATATCGTGTTTTATAGCGAGATAGCATCAGAACGCTCGCCTAGCGGTTACACGAAACACGGAAATAACTGGAACACTCTAACGAAGTGGAATTTGAGAAATGATAGGGTTCGTTAATAGTTGTTGCCTTAGTTTTTAGTTACATCTATTTCCTACACGCATGGCATGTGGGCTAGGACTAGGGATTTCCACCGCTTATTTTCTACGTCTACGTATAGGATGCAATGGAGAAATGTCCATTAAAATCTCAACGGAAATCGGGAAAAAGGCTTTTTAAATTCACAACAATAAAAAAAAAACATCCGAGTTTACTCCAACTCTTTACATTTTTAAGCCTATATTCGGCGTGCACTTAACTTTTTAGCTCGTAAAAAGATCCCATAAACAATTGCACTGAAATACACGAGAGCGTTGCTCCAGTTTTAATTCTCTCACACTCCCATGCAACTTCCATAGTTCCCTACCGTAAAATGTATTCTATATCTTCACTCCGATAAAACGCTATAATCACACGAAGTTTCTTTAGAATCGGTCCTTCTGTTATTGCGCGATGCCCTAACAATGAACGGGAAAAATTTGAAAAGTTAGATTTTTCAGGTCTGTCAAATATGTATAAGTGCCTACATAGTGTTTAGGATATACATACTTCAAAATACGGTACGATCAGGAAACCCTCAAAAGGAACTAAGTTCCGTCCACACATAAATAGCACAAACGTTCTAATGAACTTTCCACGGGTTTAGTATTGAGATTATACAAGCGAGACCGCGTACGATTCGAGAGAGAGAAAGAGAGAGAGTGAAAGTCCCATGGAGGGGACATAACGCTTTTTCCTTACGTGACGTTTCCTACCATTCGCTACTACCGCAAGTCGCAACCCACAACGACCTTAGTATTTCGTGTAAAGACTTTATTCCGTACTGTATTATTATTGCTAAAGATAAATAGACTAACATTTATAAAGGTTAGGAGATGAACGGGCGTGTTAATGTTTGTTTTGGACCATTCGTTCATATAAGAGGCGGGCGAAGACATTTAGTTAGCAACTTAGTTAGCGCATGAATATTGTTCGGTACACGTTGCATTTGATGCCAATAAATTCGAACAGGGAATTTGTCAACTATTAGAAGCATAGATTGCGATCTAGCACGATATTGGAGTAAGCTTCAGGTAACTTAAAGTTAAGGACTAACCTACGTTAATGGCAGGGATTAGAAAATACTATCCATATTATACGCTTACCGAAAGCAAAAGCTATTTGATTCGTAATTTGTGCAGTGATACAAGACATTTTTAGATCTATAAGACTTTCATACGGTCTCTTTATGTTAAGTGCGGTGCAGTCAGGGATGCACATTTACATGCAATATAATACCTCTTTTTGTTATGGGGCTCAACCTTCAAAAGGTGCCGCGATGCCTTGGGAGGGACCTTGGGCTATGTGGGATTCTTATCTAAAACCCCAGGGAGGGCCTTCCTCTGCATTGTTGGAGGACTCCCGGATGTTCGTACGGAACGCACTGGTGCATACAATATAATATCTATAGAAACATTTTTATTACACCCAGACAGAACAAACGAACATCATGCAAATGTTCGTGCTGGGTGTGCATCGAGCCCACGACCTCCGTTTAAACAATCAATCTCTAAGCAGAAAACCAAGAGGCCAAACGAATATAATACGCATATTAATCAACATATTCTGATCACAATTGTTCAACTTGATAACAAACATGACGATAATAATCAATCAAAATATTATTACCATCCGTCACATCCCCGGAAGCCGCGTGGGCACAGTATTAAGAACAAGTTATGAGTCAGTTATCTTTGAAGTCAGTTATTATAGAACACATATTTTACCGCTCCGACCATCGCAATATCATATCTTTCCGTCTGACCGTTCGTCTACATATGACAGTTGACATCCTAATATTAGAAATTGCAAAATTTCTACGGCTCTGCGTTTGTTTATACTCGTATATCGGAACGACGTTCCTTAAAGCGGCTCGCGACAGGCATTGAACGACTACCCTTCTAATCGTCGCGTAAGGAAAAAGCGTTATGCAACTTTCCGCCTCTCTATTGCGAGTGCGCATCTATATATTAATACGTGAAGCAAAAACTTTGGACCCCTTTTTACGAAAATTGCGGGGACGGAGGAGTATGAAATT
>DWDX01002157.1:0-15937 GCA_018245675.1 Agara michaeli | reverse complement strand
CACATCCAGACTCCGAGTCACTGCTAGAAATTCTAAATTAGAAAAATCCAGCAGTACCCAACCCGGGATTTGAACCCGGTACCTCCCGATCGGCAGTCGAGCTAGCAACCGCCCGACCGACGAGGCAGTCTTTAAGTATACCATATAAAAAATTATACCTACACAAAAATTATATTTGCTTCTTATGAAATGTTCAGACGTCCAATACCTAATGACGTCTAAAAATGCGTCAACAACTTCTTTTTCTACCTAATAGTGCATGATTTAATACAATTCGTATGTAATTCCAAGTAAACGATTTCTCAATAACTACTTAAATCTACGTGACAGTACCAAAATATTTGCAATAACGCAACAAGGTGCGATTATATGCATTTTGCATATGCAGATAGATGCATACAATCCGATGACATTAGTCGCATTGGACTGATTGTGAACCTGAGACCGCCGCAGTGGTTGAATTTCAAACCACCAAGCCGTCACTGATTGTATAGACATGTTCATCGCATCGAAACACGGGCAGCAAATCGCGTGCACAGTGGAACGCTGGCTCGTTGGGAGACAAGTTAAAATTTAGCTACGTACAGACACAGAGATCTTTTTCTACTGTGATCCAATAAATAGAGTTAATCGAATGTGCAAAATACTAGCCGGACTGACCAACTAGTTCTTATTAATAGCTATTAACTGAATTCACACTAACAGTCCCATCCCTACAGCCCTATTAGCCCTCATAACATAAAAAAAAACAAAAAACCTAACATCACGCCTGTAATCCCCTAAAGGGTAGGCAGAGGAGTGTAGTACACCGCCACATTTCACCGGTTACGTTTAAGTCCCACAATGGAATAGGCGGTGATCCTATTGCAGTGCGCCGGGCACACGTCCAGACTCCGAGTCACTGCTAGAAATTCTAAACTAGAAAAATACAACGGTACCCAACGCGGGATTTGAACCCGGGACCCCCCGATCGGCAGTCGCGCTAGCAACCGTCCGATCGACGAGGCGGTGAAAAAAAAAAAATCTAGCACTCGTAAATAATTGATAGTTGAGTTTCAATTTTATTCATCAACAAGTACGATAGGGCTTCGTTGCGTGATCATCTTTGGGGATTTCCCAAAAATCGTCTTTTTTGAGTCGAGTCAAATTTTGGTGCCGTAAT
This sequence comes from Agara michaeli, assembly GCA_018245675.1. Classification (NCBI taxonomy): domain Eukaryota; kingdom Metazoa; phylum Arthropoda; class Insecta; order Lepidoptera; family Hesperiidae; genus Agara; species Agara michaeli. The sequence goes on along the minus strand of DWDX01002157.1, from coordinate 14,775 downwards.
TGCCAAATTTGCAATCAGATAGCCTTTTGCAATTGTCTAGATTAAGTATGGAATTTATTAAAAAGGTAATTAATTTTAATGCAGCGTTGTATGAGATTATATTTGCATTAACGAATAATGATTACCTACACGAAACACCATACTCATAGCATAATCAAAGTGTCATTGCAATTTTAAAAATGGCAGTGGTCGCGAGCTTTTTCCACTTAACATTGTGGCCGTTTTCGTGGGATCGCGACGCAGGAAAGGTTGGGAAACGGTGCACCGAAACGAACAGTCCGGTCGACGCGTCTAGCCAAACTGGAAGCTTCCCGGACCCGATGCTAACCCAGCGGGGAAGCGATCCCTACCTCCCTGCTAATATTATAAATGTGTGAATGTAAGTTTGTCTTTGTTTGTTGCGCTGTCGCGCGTAAACTACTTGACCGATCATCGTGAAACTTTGTACACGTAATCTTGGAGGTATTAGAAGTGACGTAGGATACTTTAAAAATACAAGAATTTTCCTTTCAACTTTCGTCCGCGTGGTGAATAGTGACTTTGGGCGGCATTACAATTTCCCAGGACACTTTTTTTTTGTTGTGTACTATTGGATTTTTCTAACTTAGAATTTCTAGCAGTGACTCAAAGTCTGGACGTGTGCCCGGTGCATGGCAATAGGCTCACCGCCTATTCCATTGTGCGACTTAAACGTAACTGGTGAATTGTGGGGGTGTACTACACTCATCTGCCTACCCCTTAGGGGATTGCAGGCGTGATGTTACGTTTTACTTTTATTGCGAGAGACGCTATTCCGCGCGGACGAAGTCGCGGGCGAAAGCTAGAGTACCCGATAAATCGTGACGCGATGTTGCCAGCAATTACCTTTGGTATTGCCACTTAAAAATTATTTATAGCCTCTAAAGTCTAAACGCATGCGCTCAGCATGGCGTGATGTTGGATACGGTGCATTTCATTGGCTAAAGTCTTGACCGTTAAATCTGTGGACGTTGGTGGTATAACAACTAAGTTTAATAGCCACTCGCGATAACGGCGAAGGAAAATATTGCGAGGAGAGATGACAGGATATTAACAATTAACAAAAAACACAAAGACAGAGACGTTTATTTGCTTAAATATGGGTACGTATAAAGACTTTACAGGATTATTAGTTCAAGCCATATTTTGCCTTTCACGGCGTACAAATGTAAGTAATGGTAGGTAAATTATAATACGTAACATCACGCCTGTAATCCCCTAAGCGGTAGGCGGAGGAGTGTAGTACACCCCCACATTTCACCAGTTACGTTTAAGTCCCACAATGGAATAGGCGGTGAGGTTATTGCCGTGCACCGGGCACACATCCAGACTCCGAGTCACTGCTAGATATTCTAAATTAGAAAAATCCAACAGTACCCAACCCGGCATTTGAAGCCAGGACCTCCGGATCGGCAGTCGCGCTAGCAACCGCCCGACCAACGAGGCAGTCAAAATAATATAATAATAATAATAATAACCGGGGACAATTCCACACGCGGCTATCCGATTCCAAATTGGGCACAATCCCTGTGTGTGTGACTAGCTAGCTGACGAACATAAATATATACATATACTAGCATTTCCGACCTCGTCCCGCCCCCGCACCCGCGCCCGCAATTCCCTTTGGAGGTAGAGTTTCGTAAAACGTGAGTCTAGTACAACTCGACGTATCACTGCATATATTATCATACATATAAACCTTCCTCTTGAATCGCTCTATCTATTAAAAAGAACCGCATCAAAATCCGTTGCGTAGTTTTAAAGATCTGAGCGTACATAGGGACATGGGGACAGCGGAAAGCGACTTTGTTTTATACTACTTATGTAGTGAAAAAGCACTACAATGTACTTCGATTAAATTTGTTATTGTTAATTGAGACAGTTCATGCATTTTTAATCTTGAATCAACTTAATCCCGTGACGAGTAAATCAAATATATTCCAATATATTTTTATTTCTATCACAAATGAAATGTCGCGTATCTTATCGTACCACATGTTGATGCACCAAAAATGCATTTTAATAAGATTGGAGCACTTTATCAACGACAAAAAATTATTCGCTGTAATCATGTGAAATACATCTCCTACCATAATTTAATTAAATTTGAAACGTCTGATTGTTGATATGATGAAAAAAATAAAGATTATAACCTTCAATTTACAAAATAAAGAAGTAGGTGTGCTTTTTTCAATGCACCCTTCCCAGGTGGACCTTACACCGGGATCATAGTTTAATTGTTCATTATTTTAATATGACAGCAATAAGAAATACTGATAATAATAAATGAACGATTGCTCAACGCTAATCTAAAAAAATATCAATTATTGACACATTGTTTCTAACGTTGTTGTTTGCCCGGATACCGGATCCCGCCCCTTATCAGGCAAGCGTCGGTCAACTGTTATCGTAACCAGATAACTCGACCAGCAGATAACATTATGTACTAAGATTTTAATAAATATCCTATTAAGTATCTATATGACACATTTGTTAACATTCCATAATAAGGATTAATAATTTCTCAATGTTGAATTACAAGATTACATAACATATGTATATATACATATATACATGTCTAGGTTATAATGAATAGCTTAGGTAACAAATATTATATATACACGTGTAATATATTGCATTGTTTTTAAAAATAATGGCGCGCGTGTGGTGTTACTCCACCACACTGTCCCAATGTAGTTTCGCAGAGACAGGAGTTAGTTAGTGGTCAACCCAACTTGCTAATAAACCGCCGTTCAAGCCTTCGACAAGAGTTGAAGATTGTTACCTAACGATAAAAAGCAAGATGATTATCTACTTGCCTTACCCCCGGTAGCGCGGAGAAACTGTATGTTTTCACTTATTTACGTTGAACTGCTCTCATAATATATAAAAAATGTTTGCGCTTTTTGGTTGATTTGATGCAAACTCGTTTCCTATAAATTTGCATCTGGAATCGTGTTGTTTTCAAACAGACCTTGAAAAGTTGTTTTCTCTATATATTATAATGCGAACCGACTACGCTATTGCGTATTGCGCGATAGAACAAATCTCCCTTTATTAAACTCACTTCATTAATTATGTATAACAAGAGTGGATGTCGCGACATGTTTTACCAACGATCGTAACATTCAATGCTAATGTACTTTTTTTGTTTCTAATCAAACTTTACAAACGACGCCCGTGGTAGAGAATGCGGGCACTGGTGACCTGTATTTCATGTTTCTGTTTACCTGGGTAAGGTTCTTATAAAACTTATTAACATTTAACTTTATCTATACTTCTATACTAATATTATAAATGCGAAAGCGTGTTCGTTTGTCCTTCTTTCACGTCAAAACAGAGAAACGGATTAAAGTGATATTTGGTATAAAGATATTTGAAGGGCTGCAGAGTGCCATAGGCTAATTTAATATTTTTAAGAGCTAAAGATATATTTTTTAAGAGAATTTATACGTCAAAAACAAGACGAACAGCGATATACTCGTAACATACGGAGTTCTATTAAACACGAATGAATGCATTGAACAAACGAGAAAAGGGATAAAGTTCAAACGATGATATTCATGTCCGCTGGTGACGCTATACACGATATGTTATCTGTGTTTATATTCAGTGAACTTTGACATTGCCCCATTAGCCTATCTAGTCTTTTCTAACATCCGACACATCATGTTCATAATGATATCGTTATGCAAGAAGCACATTGAAATATTGAGTAATGTCCATATATTATTCCAGTATTAAAAGTAGCGTAAAAGCTATGTGGCCAAAGTTCAGCTTTCAAAACATGCATTGCTTACTAATACTTGTAATACGACATAATGCATGCATGCATGTTCATTAGTACGTAAGTATTTTAATTGTATAAATATCCCAATTACGCAAAAGGATAACAATGATGATTAACATTAAAAATAAATTAGATATGGAGTAGAAAAAACAAATAATAATAATAAAATTTATTAATATTTATTAATAAAAGTAAATTATTTTTAATAAAGTTACAAGTATGTATGTGAAAATAATCAATAAGATTAAGAAACTCTACATTTTGATATCATTTTATTCGCTATCGGTCACGTCAATGATAAATGTTAATAAACAATCAGCATCTTTGAAGGTGGGTAATGAACTCTGGCTTCTCAATAACGTTGACAAATCAACAATAATTAAACTTTAGGTATCTACTTAAAGCGTTGCTAACTGTGCGTATCTCTGCTGTTACAAAAATAGAACGTAAGTACATATCTGCATGTTGAACAATTTTACACTTTTGCTTTTAATTTATTTTTAAGTTGACTGTGTAATATCGTGTCTTTATAACCTTAAAAAATCTATTGTTGAAAAATTCTAAAATGTTAGTATTAAATTTAAACATGATTAGAATTCTTACATTATCAAGGTACGGAAGTTGTAAGTAAAAAAAAGTATTACCACTCGTGTGCAAGTTATTCTCCCGTAAACTGACTCATAATTTACATGTCACATACAACATTCAATCACTAAATATGATGTATTTGTGTAAAAAGCAGAACTTTACCATTGTTTTTCCCTAATAAAAAAACACGCTGTGCTGACGTTCTCAATTCCATTGCAAACGATCTGTCAGTTTGTACTTTGTACCTTGGGTGGGAGTCTGATAACGACCTATTTGTGCGTCTAATCCTAAAGCTTACAAAGGCTTTGGCAGTAAATGTAGGTTGATATGTTTAGTTAGCGGGAGCATTCTGTAAAGCTATTTCTAAATCCAATAGATTACTAAGATTAGTGATGTGCGCGAAATAATTCAAAGCTAGATATGGGATATTAATGATGCAACCAGTAATTTTATTGTCCCGTGCAGTATCGTTGTCATGAACATTAAGAATACGTACACGGATCTATATATAGTGGATTCGGTGAAATCAAACGTAATTGATTTTTCTAAGTGTGACATTGCTTAAAAATTAATATTGTTATTACATCGTTTGGAATTGCGCAAGTTGTGTTTACGTCTTTATTCCGTACTTACCTACCTATCACACACTGTACCTACACGATTGCTGACTAATTCAATAGATAACAAAATAAATACTTATAATTACTATATTATAAATAATTTAATTTTTATCATGTCATCGATAAAATTGTATGCTTCTATAGAACATTTTGTAGACTAACATTCATACGCTCTTTAATGTATTATACAATTAAACTTCAAACACCGTTCGTTGGTTAAGAGCATTATTCTTTTTTTCTTTATTATGATCATTTTTCAAAAATTCACAAAATCATCACTAACACATTTATTAAAATTTCATCAGAATAACTGTCCAGCGAACTAGTATAAAATATAAATGCAATCATACAACAGCATTTTATATATAGATATATGTTTTGTATATAGATTTTATATATAGATATGTGTTTGATTTTTTAAAAGTAAAAACAGCGCCTATTAGTGGTAATATAATGTACGATTGATAATTTCTATATTCAACTCAGATTTTGTACCGCTATATAATATTTTTGAAGTAAATTTCACTACAATTCATCAGAAACAGTACCTAATCTATTGTAGGGAATTTTTTATCAGTGTTTCCATTAGTGAAATCATTCAATAAAGTCTGATCAGTTTTAAGCAATTTTTTTTTTAAAGCTCTTGTTGTTGCTTTGAAGCACGTTTAATTTTTATTTCATAGTTATTGACTCGTTCAGAACATTGGTACGTACTTATATTTCAAAATATAATTTATAGTATGCAGCAGTTCAGTACCTATTTATTCCAAAAACAAAATATAGTGTAGCATCAAGATAACACTATGAAGTTAAATTTATTTCCGTATAAAAGAACAAGAAATTGAAAGAACAATTGGCGTAAAAGCTAATTACTTACCAGTGTGATTGCGCTCTCAGGGTACCATTTGCAGGGACGCAAGAAAATTGTGAGCAGCTCATCGTCATCTCCATAGTACAAGTCCTTATTATCCTTCAGGAGTTCTTTCAGATGCTCGAGAGCTTCTCGTACTCTCTCGGGCGTTTCTCGTAACTCCTTCTCGGCGATTTCCTTCGTCTCCGGCAATAACTCAACACCGCGTTCGATTCTGAAGTCGCTGCTGGTACTCATCTTTGATTACGTACCCTGAAACAAAAAAAGTATGATAAACATAAATGCAATACGCAAGTTTTGGAATCTGTAATTGCCTTGTAATTGTTTTCTAGCCTACCGATAATTGTAATATCAATAAGTACCTTTTCAATTGGAATGTAAATGTAATCAACCAATAATAGTCAATGTTCGTCGGTTACCTTAGAACCAGGTAGGTACGTCACTATTTATGCAATGTATAGATACATCAAATAATTGCACATAGGTATGTAATGTTTCAGAAATTGTTCGCTTAGTTCATTTAATAAATAATTCGAGCAAAAACTTATGAAATTGAGAAGTAACAAATGATAACCATTACTGCAGGGATAATTAACAGTAATATGTTAAAATACAGATCAATGGCACTAACAAACATTTGTGGCAAACAATTATAATATACAGGCCAGAAGCCAGTTCGAACAAATAGCAGTTTTGTCTAATTTCAGAGAAATTTTATACTTTTAGAATTTCTATGACACGTGATACGACTGGCAACAAATGTAATAAAATCACTGTAGTTAAGTATGATTGGTATCGGTTGGTCAAGTTGCACACGACACCGGCCACAACGCAAGGGCAAACCGAGTATTCCTTGCACATCACACTCGGTTTCGAATAATTTAGATAGGTAGGTGTGAGCAGTGATAGCCTAGTGGTATGAAATTCAGCCTCACACTCCGGAGGGTCTGGGTTTCGATCCTGGCACGCGCCTCTGAGTTATTACGTACGTGCGTTTTATAAGTAATATTTAAATATCGCTTGCTATAACGGCGAAGGAAAACATCGTGAGGAAACCTGCACACCTTCTTCTGAGGTGTGTGAAGTCTACGTATCCGCACTTGGCTAGCGTGGTAGACTATGGCCTAAATCCCTCTCACTATGAGAGGAGACCCGGTCAAGCAGTGCACCAACGAAAAGGATGGAAAAAAAAGAAAGAAAAATAGATAGTGTACTACATAGTTACGGACATCTATTTACACTCCAATTTAGTGTATTAATTAACATCTGAACTTAGTAATTATTATGATTCCGATATAATATTATTCTATTTACATGACCACATAAAGATATAATCTTTAAGGTCACAGTACTCGTAAGACATCACACGTAGGTAACAGGAACTGCGCGAGATACGTCTTAAGTTATCAATGAAGCGACGCGGAAAATTTTACACAACAACAACACCTAATTGAAGTCCTAGAACAGATTCTGAATGTAAGCGTGTCAGGTGGCATTTTTATTAAATCCCCAGCTCTGTCACTTGACCCACTTAGCATCTCGCTTTGTTTGTGTTAATGTGATGATTTAAACAAGAGCTATCTTATGCCGTGTCACAATATTCAAGCGAGTGTAACTTCGAGACGTCGGTCGAGCTTTTAAAACAATGCGCCTTTATCTTAAACCGAGAGATTAGAGTATTTGCGTGGCCGTGCATGAACGAGTTGTTTATAGACAAACTGAAGTATGTCGTGTATACCTAAATAGTTCCTTATTCTTCTTGGAACGTCGTTTTATGTAACTCCTTCATGTGGAGTATTCTCATGCATTCCGCGCGAGGAAAAATGACATTTGTTTAACGTTTTCGCGCATTTAATTTGCAATTTTGATGACCGCCTGCCCCTTGTTACGATATCCTGTTCATCCAATAATTTACCAAGTAGCTAGCAATACCGGCACGACGATATAGCCTCAGGCAGATTTATAATTTCAACCTGTAAGTGACTTTCGCTGTACTTGACTACTTTCTAATTTAGACTAGTCACCGGTGAATTTTCTGCCATCATACAACTCAGAACAGATTCAATTTCAATGTAAAGTGATTGCTATCTAGTTGCAGTGTTTCAGTAAACTGGAAATACTAAACTAATCAATAGATACATGGCGGCCTAGTCTTTATCATAGCGTTACACGAAAAATATACGTTTATTTATCCTACAATTGCTGTGAACAGATACTGAAAATAAAACGAATCTGCCACAAAACAATAATAAGCGTTTCTATGCTGAAAACATTGCTGTTATATGTAAGGTAAAATGTGGAACTCGTACTAAAGAAAAAGGTATTACGTGGTAATAAAATACTTTTACTAGAAAAAGCTCACTGGATGAGTAAGATAGGTGTAGCATGATTAGATACTTGATGAGGGTTTTAATGTTGATTTTTTTCACACGTTGCAAACGGAAAAAATTACAACTGTACAGCCTTAAAAGTGTTTCTTTTCCACCGTCTACTTTACCCATCGGTCTTAGTTTGACAGATGTACGGTATACAATTAAATATATTATAATATGAAACAATAATCGAGGACAATTCCACAGACGTTTGTTTCATTTAAAGTTAGGCAACTAAATGCCTGCGTTATGCACTGGGCAGCATAATATGTGGATAAATATATATACATTACTTACATACATATTTTTATTACACAGAACACAGAACAAAAAAGTGAGCACATCTTAGAATTGAACCCACGATCTCCGGTATAGCAGTCAGGGTATGTAACCACTACACCAAGAATACGGTACGTATGTAGTTTGCTAGAAATAAAACACTGCATTTGAAATAACTATTTATCTATACCGCTATATCTATATCGCTGTATAAAGCTGTTACTTTATTAGGATCGATCCGACCATTCAGTAAATGTGTGATAGATAGAAATGATAACAGTAAAAATTTGGTAGAAGCGATAGCGTCGCTGAAAGTTCCGCGTCAGTCTCCGGGAGTTAGGGTTCCGAAGTCTGGTACCGATTTAAGTTTACGAAACCATGTGAGTTTTAAATATTTTGAGACCTGCGTCTCAGCGTTCAACATAATTTTATCGAAGTCTTGGTAAAGAAAGTATTTTTCATTAATTTTCCAGCGATATTTCTTTATAATATATTAGTCTAACAACACTAATAATAGAATTGCATTATATAAAATATAATACAAACACCATTGTACAGATTAAACGAAGATAATGAAAAGAAAAAAAACCTGTTTTATTAAGAGCGCAACTAGTATTTATAGTTTTATGCACCCTATTTTACCCTTTACAACTTATAAGTGATTAATTAAGACATAAAGTCTAAATGCGTAACTAAAACTTTCTTATCATTATATTTTTATGACTACCCTCAATTTCCAAAATAGATAGACTAAACGAACGAACAACAAAAACGTTATATAAAAACATAATCAATACAAAAGATAGAAACGGAAAATTGTATTTTTTCAATTAAAATTATATCCATCGTTTCCATTTCTACAGCTGAGTCATTATGTCAATTGTAATGAAAAAAAATACGCACGACAATTTAAGGCAGGTTCCTACTTTGTTTACAAATCACGGCGTTTATGTTACACTAAATAACAGTGTATCAATATAGTCTGATTAAATTGCGTTCAGTGACCTTTAATTGAACTGCAAAAAAGTATTAAAGCTGTTTAAACTTATATTTATTTGCTCATATATCTTAAAGTTTACATGGCATGTATATTAAAGTCAGTTCACTCAACTCTACACGAGCCGCGATGATTATGTTACACTTGTGCCAAATAAACAGCAAACTTGCATTTTATAAGTTTCTCGATTTCAAAACATTATCGTCTGTGACGTCAATAGTTGACATTCGGCACCCGGCTATCTTTGTTTTAAATTACCTACATCGTAAACAGCAAACGCTTATTTGTGGAATCAAAACATTTCAAATTTAATTGAGTACGTGACCGCCGCACAAATTAGGCACTTCACTGTCTCTTACGGCAAAATTACACTTCGAATGAAGATAAAAAAAAATCTAACTCATTCAATAAATCACAGATATAATCGATATTATGCAGCATGACAAGTTAGTTTTCTACAAATTTAAAAAACACTTATAATATCGAATCGTTAACAAATCATCACAACACATACCTATCGTAAGAAAACCAATAAACAAAAAAAAAATTAGCAAGAAAAAAATCTATAAAAGCGCACTAACCTCACTCGCGCAGTGGAAACTCACGCACCGGTGAAAACGATAGAGGGCGGAAAATCGATCGTGCAGCGTGTGAAAGGAACGAGCGAGTGTGCGCGCGCGCAGCCGCCGCCGCGTTATATACACACGTGATAACACAGCGCTTTGTGCGAGGATTTGTAGCGCCTCCGCGCAACAAAAGGCCGCTAAGAGGGGCGGAAATGCCGATAACATTCACAAATAAAATAAAGTAATTAGTAACTTAATTGACATTTCCCCGATCGATAATTTTAAAATTAGAAAGATATTTTATTTGAACACTTCCCAATTATCGGTTAAAATCCTCTTCATTTCTGTCTAAAGTAAATCCTATCGGTTAGTTATTGATGTAATGTTATAATACAGATGTAGGAAATGAAAAACACTGTAAAACAGATTAGAACTGTATTGTGGCTAATTTACAGGTATCAAGTTGAAAACCTTGGATTAGTGTAACGAATTTGGAAAAAAGACGTAGGTACCGCCATAATATTGAACAGGCTCCGCCGTAAAGCAACCGTATTTTCAGATTTTTTTTAATGCATTCACAGTCATTTTTGCGTACATATTATACCTACTTTTTCTTTATAAGTATCCTGGTAGACTATGGTGTAAAGCTTGATCAATTATTTTTTATTTATTTATTTATAAAAACGCGCGTTTTTAACACAATAGTACCATTGTTTTATATCTGCACGGAGTCAATATAAAACAATAGCACTATATTATGTACAAGACTCAAAACCGAATTGATTTTGTTTCGGCACTTTCAAAATTAAAATGCCAAATAATTATTTTTACGCGTCGCAGTATTAGACGAAAACAAATTGAGCAACGCTTCTACGATTTAGTACATACCTACCTATCGTATAGCTTATGTTGTAAAAATAAAACCGTTATTTGCCGACGAAGAAATGGCACTGGCTCCATGGTTCACGTTAGCAAGCTAAAACATGTGTAAAACTACTTTCAATGCATGTATAAAACTAGGGGCGCAGCTGTTCACAAACACATGTGTAGGTTCTCGTGCGTTCGTTTCAGTAGAAAAATGTGGTAATCAGACATACTAAGACACGAGGTGTTTAATTGTTTTGTATTCGGAAACAGCAACGCTTCTGTAACTTTGTCCAATTACGGCAGCCTCATGAGGACTGTTATATCTACTAGGCGACCTGCATACACTTCTAAAACTGACAACTTGTATTTGAAACAGTATTTTCATATTTCATTGTTCACGATTCCGAAAGAGAATCATGCCACGTCATATCAATATATTCAGTAGTTTAGTATTAATAATGCCAATAGTAATTAGAGTACGAGCAATGAAATCATCACCATACAGTAGCCTAAAGTAGGTACACGTGACTATGTTGTTGTGTTAGTGTGTCAGCGATACCGAGACTCTGAACCCACTCGCACCTAGGTTTAAAGATTACAAAGTAGACTACAAGTAGGTTTTCTATATAATATATATTATGTAGTGAGTCATCACGATATCTCTGGAGCTATAAGGCCTAGGAATTAAAATTTGGCAGAATATCTCTTTCGCTAAGTTGAGATCCGCTAAGAATGGGTTTTATGAAATTGCACGCCCAAAGGGGGCGGGGGCGGGACGAAGTCGTGGGCAAAATTTAGTAATATAGGTATATAGGTATTTTCCAGTTAGCAAATACCATGTAACAATAGTTTATATTAAGAATTCAAATGTTATTTCAATTTATTTTTAGACTAATTTAAAAAATGTTTGATAATAATGAATCTAAACTACCCGATTCCAAACCGGGCAACGAAATTGCCTGTGGTATTATAACCGGGCGACTGATAATATACATACTATACGATACTTATATGCATATTTTTATTACACAAACAACAGAACAAACAAATGTGTAGATCGCACAAATATTTGTCTCGAGTGGGAATCGAACTCGCGAGCTCCGGTTTAGCAATCAGGTTTTCTAACCACTGGACCTAGAAACTAGTTGTTTTTATAAACTTTTTGTGACCTCGAATCATTAAATATGTTTTATCAGTACATAACAAAAATTACGTATTAAAACAGTTTAAAACAATCACACAGAAACTGTAGTCAAATACCTAAGGCGCGTGTATTGAAGATTTGATGGTGACAATTATATTAGTGTAAAAAAAAACGTAACATCACGCCTGTAATCCCCTAAGGGGTCGGCAGAGGAATGTAGTACGCCCCCACATTTCACCAGTTACGTTTAAAAAATAAAAATAAAAAGTATTAGTGTAAAAAATAAAATAAATTATTATTAATAATTTTATATTATGCAGTAGCACTTTTTAAGGACAAATATTAAAAATTAAAATACAATTGTTAATTTAAAAGCTATTTATTAAGTTGATCGTCTGATTTCTATGAACCGTCCACTTCGGCGACGCTTGTACTGGCTACATCTTCGTCCGTATCGTCGTCTTCGCTGCTCGCCTCCTGAAATGATTTACCACATTGGCGTTACAAAATTTACCAAAAACCTGTATTTATTTTTCTATATGTATACCCTAAATAAAGTGGCACATTACTGTAAAGTACAGATCTATAAATAAAAGTTCACCTCAAAGTTCAAGTCTGCGTTATGAGTAGAGAGCAATGTTTGCTTCACGTATTTGAATATGTGGTCGCGGCACGCGTCGTCGGTGTTGGGCGGCAGCCAGCCGCGCTTCTCGTGACACTGGTACCCGGTGGGCGGCTCCTTCGCCAATATAGCTTCCACTTCTGGAAGCTTCACGTCGCAATACTGGAAACAGCACTAGCTGAGTTATCGGAACAAGACAGCTGTTAAATAAGACAATATATGAAGTAAACAATTTTACATTCTGATACAGGACAAATATACATACATATATGCTCTTTATCGTAGACGAATACACTAACCAATAAACAAAATAGTGAATTATTGTATAATTTTAATTCAATTTATTTCATTGTATACATTTTAATTTTCATTTCATATCCTTTTTGATTCGTTTTAGGTTACTGTCATTAATTTACATTTTTAACTACATATTTAATGTTGCCATATCTTGACGTTTGCACCTGTAGCTGAAGTCACACTTAGCTAATTCTGTATTGTGTTTTGTGTTTTAATGTTTGTGATATTGTTTAATTGGTGTAACATAAATAAATAAACGGTTACCTGATAGAATATCTGTCGTTGCGAGGGCGCCATGCCGGGCCGGAAGTAGACGGCGCCCTCGCAGATTTCCTCGGACACGGACGGCTCGCCGACGTCCCACATCCTCTTTCTGCTGTATCGGACCCGGTCCGCCTTCTTGTAGTGACCCATTTGGTCGCGAGTCATCACCATATTGTTTACACCCGCTGACATGACCAATAAAACACGATTCGGTATATTAAAAAGCTATAAATTGGTATGAGTGCCCAAACCAGAGAAGATTGAATAGACTAAAACACGAACGGACAACTGCTGGAATGGGTACTGTTGGTAACATTAGTTAACATTATTATTTAACAGTACTCATGCTATTCGAGGTTAGTCACAAATGCATTACTACTCTTCAGGACTGAGATGGTCTCCTTTATATACACATAATAATACTGGCGTATTCGCACCCCTTAAAAAAAAGCACAAACTGTTTTTTAACAACTGCTTCACAGTAGAAATAGATGTAGTGGGGATACTGCACCAGGCGAAAGATATGTTTGTACCCTTTAAACTTCTCACCTTGCGCTCGTAAACGAAAGTCGAGCGTTTGATATATCCGCGCACTAGGTTCCTTCCTGGGATCATATCCGAATTTGACCCACAACATTCGCCACGGGCCATTTTTCATATACAAAGCCAAACACGGCATAACAATTTTTAATATGGCAATCTTTATCTTTGTGTGATACCTGACTAAATTCAGTGACCAGATTGGTCTTTCATCGAACAGCTGGAAATTAAAAATTAAAGCGAAAATTACTTATGTATAATAAAAATTATTTATCTTGTTGTTGACAAAAATAAGCAAATGTTATATAATCTGTGGGATATTTGGTAGACTGTATTTAAAATGAAGACCTAGTTTAAAGAAAAAAATAATATTCTTTATAATAATGAAAACAGGCATTGCCATCTTAGGTTATACAGTTAGAAAGCAACTTCATACCATGATAATCTGCATAGTTTGATGCCAGAAATATTTAAATTTTCAGCCATAAACAAACATTTCACATGACAATGTCATCGTTGATCATAAAAATAACTCACCTTTTTGATGGCCTCATAATCTTGTTCCATATCGGGGCACATTTCAAATTTGGCCGCTTTTCGTTTTATGTAATACTCATGAGCTTCTAGTGGCAAATCATCGGTCAAGTTAAATCGGTATCTAGCCAATGGTATACTTCTTTCGGTCCTCGTTCTACGCACTTCATCATCTTGTAAGTTCTCGGTATCTCTTTGAGAAAAGTACCTTTTATCAGTGTACGTATAGTTTATAGGCCTATCCGATCTTGTGAAACTCGATGGCACTATGAATAGTGGCGCCGGTCGGCTAAAACATTATTTAATTACATATATTTTATATGCAGGAAAAATCTATACTAATATTATAAAGCTGAAGAGTTTGTTTGTTTGTTTGTTTGAACGCGCTAATCTCAGGAACTACGGG
>DWDX01002156.1:0-15941 GCA_018245675.1 Agara michaeli | reverse complement strand
GCCTAATGTTGGATGGACGCGAAGTGTAAAAAATTCACAGAAAAGAATTAAACTATTGATACGAAAAACTTTGTTAGTATACGAGTATATTAAAAATTGATTATTTTCATACCATGGTTGCGTCGCTGCGCCAGTTTATACAATTATACAATTGTATAATATTTTCCTTGACACAATAGTTATGGAAGCCATTTCAAATATCACTGTTTTCAGCAACCTATTGTTCTTTTTTACAAAAGTAAAAAACTTTTGTACAACTTTGGCAATCATGCTATTCACGGTGACTTTAATTAATAGTATCGCTTTGTTATTCCTTTTTTAAGACTAAGTTAGGTTGATTAATTAAAAAATTAGAAGTACATACTTCTCAGCTGCGTATTAAATTTAATGAGTGACAACAAATAAGTAATGAGTAACAAAAACCAGAAGGTATGACTTATCATATACATTATGTTATCACGTATTATATACTAAATGATATCACGCAATATCTTTTACTTTCTTTTTCAATTAAAAGCAGAGTTAATCAAAGCTTGATTTCTAAGTATTTTTTTGCATTGTGCGACCAGTTCTAATTTCTGAATTAATTTATCGTGCGTCCCACGACATTACGACTTTGATTAATACACCAGTTAATTAAAAAGAGCCTTCAGCCGTTATATTAATGTCAAGTATGTACATTTTCTCGCAGTGACACATCATGCGAACGCAGTGACTTTTCAAACGCCAGAACTTTAACTGGGTGAAACAATACGAACAATTTAAAAATGATATTCCAATGGGCTGATAAGAAACACTGAGACTATAACGCTTTGGATGCATGCTCTATCCATTCTTAACGTATGACGTTCGAATTGGCGTCTATGGTGAAAAAGAATTGCCATTAGTTTAATTGGCGAAAGGTCTCCCTTATCAGTTTTCCGCCCCGGCGACTGATTAACGATTTACGAAAATAGCTTCGGGTGGGACTTTCTGTGCGTGTAATAAAAATAGCAGAACCACTCTGTGTCTGTGTGTTCATATCATCTTATCTAAACTTCCGTCATCGCGTGTAACACGATCTATTTATGCATGTTATTAAATATTGTTTGTCAGTTTATTTTCTTGTTACGTTATCAAGTCGAAACCGCTGCTGTGAATACGTTGAAATTAGGTATAGAAACAGTTTGAAGTGTAGAAATAACTACATATATGTATGTAGTTGTTCCATTTTAAAATTAACAACTGAATGTCTTCAAATGTAAATATATAATAATGTAATATCTAATGTAGATATATATCTACATTAAAATTTATTGAAAAATTAGCAAATGAACCATAGCTTCTATGTATTTGTGGATAGTGCTTGATTTAAAGTTTTAATTAAAAAAGCGATTAACCGCAGAACTTCAATGAATAGAAATAAAAGATCCAAACCTAATGAAGATTCAATTGCGCACTAAACTTAAATTGAACATCTAGCTTAATCGTTTCAAACTATTTGATGAGTTTTACAGTGAAGTCCTAAATTGCTTTTTCACAGAAACCTACAATGTATTTATTTCTGCAGTATCACTTTTTCAACTGCGCTTCTGTTGGTTAATTTGCGGACCAAATGCGAAGAATTAAAATTGGATAATGCGGGCGGATTGCGATGGGCGTACCGGTAATGGCAAATTTCGAATAACTCTGTACTTTGTAACTGGTATGGTTTGTCAAATTCGATTATTAAATTGTGTCACATGCAAAAAAAATAATAATTTCAAAACGCATGATACAAAAAATATACGTACGTACTAATATAGAATAATCACTCTTGAATAGCTTAACTTTAGCACGACATAAGAAGAAATGAGACAGCTGGGCGGGTTTGTCAACATTAGGCCAGGCTCATCTGTTCGGTTTTCATTTTATGGAACTGAAAAACCAAAGCAAGAAATATATAAAAGCCTGGTAAAGGTTATTAAACAGTAATAATATTTTATTCAGGTCGTTGTATACCTTTGTTTTATTATACATGAATTTATATAAAGACAAAAGGCATGAATTGAATTGAGTTTGGAATGTAATTACAGAAGAGCATAGACAAATTTTAGGTAACAGTTGGTAAGGCCGTGTTGTAGGACTGGCTGATTACAATCAATCTGAAATAAAGTATACCTAATTAACAAGCGATCAATAGCCTTTTTATACATTGATTATTTTTGGACAATGATATAAGGCTTAGATACGGATAGAATTTATATAGTATTTTTTATTTCTATATTTGTTAAAACTTGAATAGCTAATTTAAAGAATTTCATGTAGACTTTGAAGACTTTAGAGGATCTTTATTTTTTCACACGCACATAATAATGAGCATTGTAAATGTTATAACGTACAGGGAGAAAAAAGGTCACATTAATTAACTGGAGATAATTTAAATTTGAAGCCACAAATTTAAAAAGGGACACTGTATCAGACAGTGGCCGTAAAAAGATTCATATAAAAATATCGCCAGAGACAAAGCTCCGAGCTTAGATAGAATTTGAGAAGGGTTACTGTAATGAACATTCTTGTAAACGACAACGGTCTTAATTATTTTATTCATACGGTGAATAACTTTAAAATAATGTGGTGAAATTATTAATACTAAATTATTTTTTAACAATAGTATTTACGTAGTATTTACGAATGATTCATGTAATTTGACTGATCGCATACAACCCTGTAAACGTTGATCGTGAATTATTACATATTTATATGTATATATTATGTATAATATGTTATGTTTATTGCATTGTTATATCGTAGTATTGTTATATTGTTACGTAGGATTATTGATTAACTGGATGTTAAATAATTTGCTTAACTGTTAAAGCGAAGTTTTAGGATGTTTGGCTTGTTGTGTAGACAATATCAAACTTTCTATATTCAGTATTGGTTATTTTAATAAATAAACAGATTCAAATTCTGTTAGTTCCATCCAATCTGTTAACAAATCACTGCTATATACATATGTTTTCCAGGACATCGGCGAGACTTGGAGCATATTACACTCTGCAACCATCCAGGTTGGTTTATGTGAACGTTAATAACCGAGTTTTTCAAATTGTGTTGATGGTTTTACGCTTTTGAAAAGGTTTAATAACCTTTATCTAAAATTTGTAAAATTCTAAAATTTGTGACTAGTAGATTACTACTAGTCATTAATAATTAATTAAATAATTAATCCATTTAAGGACTTTGCACAACTTTGCAGGTTATTTGCGACCTGTCACTATGTTGGTATACTTCACTTTGTACTGTGATTTTGTCTATGTAGTAATTGTTATCTGCGATTTTGTTTACGATATGATAGAAATGACAGATTATCCCGTATTCTATATAAAAAAGTATATATTACTTGATATATATCTTGACCGTGACAATATTTCATTAGTTTGAAGTCCAATCGTTTTTCCGCTGTTACCGAACAAAATTATCACGGCTGTGACTGTTCATACTCGTCATAGTTATAGTAACGAGAATGGCTGTTGCATTAATATAACTAAAAGCCTTTTAATACCCAATAACTATTGCTTGTAATAAATATTGTATTCGTACTTCAGGTATATACATATTCAAGTCTTATATGTATAAATAGGCAGTCACTGTTCAAGTTTCATTCCGACACAGTTTTTTTAACAATAAAAAAGTATTTTTATGTTTTAAAATTCAATGTGAATTCTACGTTTATTTTCTAATTTTTTTCTTTCTAATTTAGTTAGGTTTTTCTTTGTTTGAGCTTATTAAGTTTTAGTATAATACAATAATAATATTTCTAAAAATTATATTTCAATCTCTTCAAATAAAAAGTTTCTAATCCTCTTACCGCGGGAAGAGGGACGCTTTATAGAATAAAAATTAATAAAGCTGGGATAACATACATTTTTCGCGATCTTTTTATCGTCATTACGCTACCAACTAGCGCAAAAGCGATACTATCTAGATATCTATTCAATATATTATATGTAAGTTTTTCATAATCTATTTTGTTTAACTATTAAGAAACATACACGAAATATAATAAAAATACTTATCAACTTATCAATGATAGTAATGACTCTAATTGCCGTACTTTCATTAATTTTCTTGTCCTTTCGTTTCCTAACGAGGTTCTTAACGTCAAATCCTTGCTTGAACCGTAGAAAGATCACCAAACGAAAACTATTTCAGACTATGAATGTACATAGTTAGTTTTCTACTTTTGAGCTATTTTGCAGATTGTACATAAGTGTTTTCAAGTGCACATATAGGAGTGTGCACTAATATGTTAATTTAAAATGAAAATCCTAGTAAAGGAATTTCTTGGATTAATTTGAGAATCTAACGTTATTCCTCGGAGATCTAATAGTATTTCTACAATCATTTTTAAACCGTGTTCTCGAGCGAAGACATACATAAATCTTAATAAATAGATTCGGACCTTAATTGTCTTTTGTTCTTAATGTTGTTAATGTTCTCGAATGAAGGCGTCATTCAAAAACATCATCTCCTTTGGGTTATAAGTTCTGGATTCAATGCAATTTTAATCAGGGGACTGAATTATTTCATGCTTCAGATTTGCATGCGATGCGATATCGATATTCATAGTATTACGTCACGTGCATGCATGGTTCAAGTGTCGATTAGGAGTATTCAAACCTATCTATGTGATCATGTATTCATATCAATGAAATTCATGCGTACACGCGATTATACGCATATACAACTGAATTTAAATTAATCATAGTCAATAATAAAGTTCATTTTACCTATGTCAATTTGTTATTATGATTTTAATTTCTCATTGAAATCAAAAACCTCAAGAATATGCACCGTGTAATTTATTATATTTAATGTATTTTAAAGTACTGCAAAAAGTCTTGGTATGTATAAAAACCCTGCCTGGAAAACCTTTTTTCATTCGAAAACGTTAAGGTTATTCGAATTAATTAACTCTTCAATGGTCTAATACGCGCCTACGGGGTTAGAAGAGCTTTACTGCATGAAAAGCCTACCTGCAGACATGCAATACAGGTTTAAGTACGGTGGGTCCGGGGAGGCATCAAGGGGTGGAAAGCGGAAGGAAGCTTTTACCAACCATTTGATAGCCGACGTTATACTTTACGTTAATTCCATTGCGCGGTTAGTTACTTTTTAAAGTCAATTGACTATATTAAAGGAGCAATGTTAAGGTGGATAGATAGGTGGGGTTAAGGGAAGAGATAACCGGGTAGGGAATATTGAGTCGGTTGGCTTAGTACACTACGAACAGACGATCAGTCAGTATGGCGCGAGACTCAAGGACGGGTGGACGTGCTTTTCTTTGATTCGCTCCCAACGTTACGTAGACTAAAGTTTTGTGAGTAAATCTAAGACTCCGCTGATTTTGACACTAATATAACTGGATCGGTCTGTTGATTTAGTTTGCAGTTGAAAGTGGGTGTTCCACGTTTGTTATAGGTTCGTATTTTTTTTATTATTAACGCAAAAAAGTAAGGTTTGTATAAGTCTTAACAAATAATTGAACGAAACATTCCATTTTTACAATAAGATACCATTTTTGTTGATTTCTAGCTTACATATATTTTTTGTGACGTTTTACAAATGTGTCCGCGATCGTTATGATGTTATGTAAATAAATATACTTATAACTCTTTTACAATCTGCTTATAACTCTTTTTCAAAACTGATTTATTGTGTTTAACTATAGAATTGGAATAATGAATGCAGACTAAAGACCGTAATGAACGAATATTGGTATTGGTTTAATTTGTACATTTATTGTGATAAGAGCCGCATTCAGTCCAGTTTTAATAATTATCTTGTATTGTATTGTATTGCCTATGTGGGGTCCGCTGATTGCAAACAACACGGGTGGATGACCTCTGTGGCTCATTTTCACTGAATTAGTAGACGATTCCGGGTCAGTTTTAATAGTGCGGCAATACTTTCGATACATAACTTAAATCGTTGTGGTGCATCAAGCTCCACAACTTCGTCAGATGCGCAAAGAGATCCGTCCCTAATAATACGCCGCTAAGAATTTGTAACGAAATTTATTTTGAAATGATAAAATATTATTTGTATTAACCATTTGTATATTTAAAAAAAAAATTCATTATATTTAATTAAAGTCCATTAGAATGTTAGTGGTGTAGCCAACGACGGTGTTTCCAAGAAGGGGTGAAGCGAGGCTAGCGGCCGTTTGTAAAATATAGCTAAATCTTATGCTAATGAATGTAAGTATTATGCATTTGTGCCGACCCAAACTCGTCGGGGACAAAGCAGAAAAACGATAATTTAATTAAATGTAAAATACAGTAATAAATTAGTTACATTTTTGCAAAACTAAAAGTTAATTGTTTTGGATATTTAACAAATACGTGTGTTATGTCGTTTTAATGGTTATTCAACTCGCAACAATCGAATTCAAACGCTTTAAATAAACCTTTCCTTACTTCTTTCTTCAAAGCTCTGTAATTAAAAGCTCAAGGACACTGATATATTTTTTCATTCTTTATTAATAAAAGAAAAGCGACCGCTTTATTCTAATTAACCAAGATTGAAAAAAGAAGGTGGATTGTTATAATTTCCATTAAATTAATTACTTAAGAAACAACGACAGTTCGTTAATGATATTAAAGGAAATTTTTAGAAATCTCGTAAAAACTAATCTGTTGAACCCTTTATTATTCGCTTCACCGATTACACTCGTGGGAATGGATTTAGCTGATAATATTAATCGGTGAAATGTTGTGGAAATACTAGTATCTGTTTCGCTCTAGTATCGGTTTGTAGTAGGACCTAATGAAATACATGTTATCGAACTTAGTTTGTCAAGATATTTACCATTAAAATAACGGTTTAAAGCATCTATTTTTACGCTCACAGCTGCTTAAATTCTCACCTGTTTCTAAGCAGGTGGGGCGGAAAGAGTTATACAGGTCCTTTTTTATATTACGAACATGTAATTTACGAAACCGACTTGTTGTATGACTAATAGGTAAAGTAGGAATTCCAACTGAGATTGATCCTGTCGCAACAACCGCTCCTGGTATAGTGCTTTCTGTAAATTATAACGGGTACAGTGAACAAAACATTGCTGCTTGCGAGAGAAAAAGATAAGGGTGATGATCCTCCTTATATCATACCCCGATGTATCATCTTGCTATAACTATTGATTTGTACCAATTACTGACACCCTCGTATGTTTTTGTCAATATTTACTATAAGTTGCTGTAAATATCATTAAAATGTCATAGAGTTCGTAATGTTACATTGTGAAGTAACCTTTTGACTACTGACACTAATTGGAGTCATGACTTGTAGCCGCAATCCTGCAGGCTCGTGTCAGTTACCGGCTTACCTGTAATCTCGTTACTCGCTTACTTAAGTTACAACTGGCTGTAACACAAAATGATACCTGTATCGACGATATACATATGGACATATATAAATTTAGAAGACGGTTTCCTGTACCATACATAACAAATCTAATCACATTTCAATATTTACGGTGGATTGTATTGTTTTGATGTACATATATCCAATATCCACAGTACCCTGTTTAATATGACGCAATTTTCTTCAATAGGTCTAAATTGTTTGGCCCCGTTAATATCGAACAACTAAAATTTTAGCACTCTGTGCTTTCAGCCTACCCCGTTAGGGACCTGGCGTGACGGTATGTTGTTGTTGTTGTTGTAAAATTAGGGTTTATCAAATTAACACAAGTTTTTTTCGTGATAATATGAGTATAGAACGATAGATATAACGATAGAACAAGAATATTTAACTAAACATTTATTTCACTTTAGTTAGAATTTTTAGATTAAAAGGCCAATAACAGTCAATGAATGTTTATTTTTGAACTACGTAATACTATTTAAATATGTTAGAGCATGTTTGCAACCGACCAACCGAACAATAATCAGAATTTCGTTCACTTGCCTGCGTATATGTACCCATTAGTTATTTATGCGTGCATTCATACATGTAATATAATGCACTAGTATCAGTAAAGAACGGTTTGTTTGTGTTAGCATTGTTAAAATTTCATTAAACGTTAGTACGTTTGGTTTGACTTCTTAGATTGTAACATATGTTCGTTTGACTACTTAGATTGTAACTTAAATGTTTGCTTTTATTTATATTTCTCTTTTTCATGTGTCGCTATATTTCTCTTAAGGTATTTTTCGGTATCTATGGGATTTCTTTAACAATAATAGACCACCTTCTTGACAACTGATATCCAAAAAGTTTATAGAGGATAGTATCAGTCCGTATAAAAATAAAATATTTTTCATACCTTTGCCTTATAGCTACAATGATTCCCGGCCAGATTTTAACTTATTATCGTTAAGTCTGCCATTATTATTTTGGTTGCTTAATGAATTGTTTCGAGTACGAAGCCTCCGTTTAATTAACAAGATAGACGTGAAATAAAAATATTAATTGGGATCCAGGTAGACTGAATTTAAAAAAATGGATATTTAATTTTTATACTAGGGACATTTATAACAATGAATAGTCGAGAAACGTATCAAGTGTATTTCGTTATAAGGAAATCAGTATTTTTTTATTTTATACTAAAATAATCGGTCGTAATTAAATCTCCTTAATAGACATAGATGTAATACATTAACAATACACTTAACGTATGTTCTCTATAGATGTATCTATACACAGATTTTAGGTTAACATTAGAAAGAATAACTGTTTAAAAAATTCCACTTAAAAAACTAAAAATACACGCTTTTGTCGCAATACAAACTAAAACTACAAAATAAGAATTTTAGAAATAATAAAAATGTATAATACAAAGCACGCTGTGCTTTATATCAAATATTCCAGGTAGGTCTTTAGTAGCGTTCTCTCGGAATCAAGTTATTTGCAAGAATATAATGTTAGTGCACCTCATAACAACACCAGGCGATTCTTACTTACTAAGTACGAGGAGTATCCTTAGAATTAGGAATACATCTATGAGCGACTGTGGTGAGTATTTCAGTGGTATTAGGAACTTAATAAAGATGGCTGTGAGCTACTGTGAGCTTAACAAATCCGCCGTGATTAATACTATATTTGAAATATTCTCATACTATTGCCACTTGCAAACAAACGCAATTACAACAAATAGTTTAGTTCCTATCGCTTTCATAAATTATATCCAATTGGTCTCTGGAGTACCTACATTTTGGCAGGGTTTAGTTAGCAGTATTCTCTTCTGAATTGCAATGCATCTATTATGATTGTATTGATGCTTTATTTTCAGTTCGTTCGTTCGTTTTTCATTGACCTGTATTTGTAGCTCTGTTAGATTTGTAGTTTATTTATTGGAATGACTTTTCTTTTTAATTTGGTTTCGTTCTCGTTTTTTATATTCGGAAGTAATGGCTGAACGTTCATACAATTAGCGGAGATTATTGACCTTAGGTAAAAGGTCCACAGATCAAAGTAGTAAATAAATACTTCTAACGTTAGTTGCGTTTTATTCGTTGTATTCTAATAAAAAAGTGCTATTTGATTTCAATCCCTTATTTCTGTATACAGGGTCTTAAACTAAATGTATTAATTGAAAACAAGCATACATAGGTCTCGGCAACTGCTGATATTCGTGGCCAGCAGTGGTATTTAAAAAAAATTGAATCATATAGTGAGTCGATGCGATTATCAAAAAAGTATGGGAATTAAGCTTTGTCGTCCATTTTTCATGTTGAAGATTATTTCCATAGAAGTAGCCGTGTCATTTTAGTGCCACACTTGGCTGCGAGAGTTATTACACAGACTGAGGCATAACGCTTGTGTGGAAACTAATTGATGCTACTTCCGCAGTTCCGCCTTCGTAATCTGCGGAATAAGAATTATTCAGACTGATGCATCGTTACAGCGAAATAAGTTTTATTAAATACATACATTTAACCTAGCTAACAGGCTAACCGGCCACTCCATTACGTTGATGTGTGTTTAAGTAATGTATTCGTATTTAATTCCACGAAAATCCGCGTCTGCAAAACCGCGGTACGGCTATTCTGTATTCTTGTACAACACTGTGGATTTTCCAAAATTAGACATTCTGTTTTATTGTTCATCCTCAACTTATCAGGGTATTATTTCACGAGTATTTTGTTCAACTTGTTTATATTGAATTTAATTGTTGCAGATTGCCGTGTGATTAGAAAACGAATGGCTAAAGCGTCTATGCGGGTTGCGTATTATTTGTTTCTGCTTACATTTTGCATAGGTGAGTTTATCGAAAATAGAGTTGAATATTGGAGTAAAATCCAAACAAAGGAAAATAAATGAAATATCATGAATAGTTTATATTTTACGACATATTATACATTTGAAATTTTTAGTGAGTGTTATTGTAATGAACTTGGTCAAAGACAATGAAATGATTTGTTGTCAGATGAAGGAGACGGTCGATGGAAGAAAGCAGATAGAGAAATATTGCAACGGGATATAAAGCTGTATAAAGAGATAGCAGGTAAGAAGTTACTAAAGTACTTATAGTCCCCGAAGAAGTTGTAGTCTTATATAATGTAAAAGTTGTTGTTGAATACTCAGAAAATGTTAGTAGTCTATTGTACATATGAATGTTGTTTGGTTTCAGAGAGGGTGGAATACGAGTTAGAAGAGTATTATGATGAATATGCAGTTGATAGACTTACAGCAACAGATAGTGATAGAAAATACTACCATTTATACAAAAACAAGCCTCAGAGTATAACAAAAAGGGATGGTATTACACAAGATGTACATGGAAATCCTTTATTGTCTACAGAAACGGAAACCGGAAATGACATTCCAATTAACAGTAGGTTAACAACGGTTTTCAACAAATCGGCATTACTCAATGACACCATTAAAAGTAAGAATCAGGAAAAAGTAATAGGATCTAAGAGTACATGGCCGAAATTTGAAGACATTCTGTTAGAAATGGGCAAAAAGTACGATTGGAAAAATGACCGCTGGATAAAAGTCAAAAAGAAATTTAAAAATAAAGCAGTTGACTTACGTAAACGTGACAATAGTGTAATATTTCATGAGAAGCATCGCTTCAGTTATAGAAGAATAAAATTAAATAGAGGTAAAAATAAAAGGAACGTAGTAATCGCTGTTACAGCTATTAGATAGATATTTAGTGAGAACAACTTGACTCTAATATTGACTAATACGCAGATGGTTCTATATTTTGTATATCTACGGGACCAATTACGAAGAGGTCGGTATTCGATTGTTGTGTTAAAAGTACGCGAAATATGTTTAATTGTGCTAACCTTGATCCTTTGATAATTCAATATAAATGTTAAAATACTTATAGCTATTGTTTGTCCGTCTATGTTAGCGATTCTTTGAAATATAGTACTTGTAAATACGATAACTTCATATTATGTTATAGAAATACACATAATAGTTCCCCTAACCACAGCAATGATGAAAAATAAAATATGAAACCTACACGCGTATTTTATTTAACTTGTTGGGATACCACTGGGCTTTGGCAGTTCAACCCTTTTCATACTAATAAAACCTACATTACCAAATTAGACTTTAACAGAAGCTAAGTCATCCGCTGCTAGAGTGCATAATAGTTGAGAATCAGAATAGTGGGGAATTCGAGTGTCGAGAGAACGTTACTTATTTCATAGTGTGGCAACAATAACTTATCTAATGGTCGAGCTTACCCAACGTTGCTTATTGATAGTTGGCGACCTGTCACCGAGTCAATACCAATGTTTGCCATTATGCTGATACCATTATCACACATTTAATAAATGTTATTTAATTCATTGTTACTTTCATCTTTTTATAACGCAGTATTACCTATAGTGTTACGTATTTATATTACACAGTTATAGATAGAAATTAAGAATTTGCGATTCAGAATCACTTACGTATTTAAGTAGGTTAACTTATCGTACCATTCAAACGTAAATATCGAGGGTTTCCCCAGATAGCATAATGATGTTCGAACGAGACCGAATGTTTGGTACAGGTACTAGTGATAAACAAATCTCGTATTGGAATGGCTCTGTATTTACTGCTAAGTAGTTTCAGTTCAATGATACGCAATAAAAAAACGTGTCATAAACATTTATTTAGGTTACTGTTGGGGGGGTTTTCCTAGTATTTTAACTAATGATTTATGCTATGCTGGTATTTCTTGTGTCAACCGTACGCATGTTCTACCATCTAAGCTGGTATTAAGATCTACGGTTACTTCGATACTTTCCAACTCTATCTAAATTTATTGGCGTTCAAAGCAATCGGTCTAGCACCAGATAGGTGTTGAACCAGGCGTGTTCTATACCACATCACGGAAAGAAGGTAGACTCTCCAAATCCGATCCGTATATGTCTTTTGAATTGAATTGAACTCGTCTCGTCAATTCCACTCGGCGAAGCTTTATAGTCCAGTACGTCTAACCGAAGATTACACTTAAAAAACCGTTAAAAACGACATTAAAACTCTACTTGAAATTAAACAGGAACGGGTAAGAATTTCGTTTTAAGTATATTGCAGTGTACCGAACAAAACCAGCGAAAAAAAAAGCGTAAATCAGAATAATAGTTTCGTTTCTGCGTGAAACAAAGGCAGTGGAGTAAAAGCGTAGAGGTGCTGAGGTATAGAATTCTGTTATTTTTCAACGCCCCTCGGCGTCTGCCAGTGATGTGACGATAAACAATTCACAAACAATTTGTTAGGGATATATTATAATATTCTCACACAACAAACGGAATAATACATATGTATACTTTGATATTTTGTTTATTATGGCATAAATGGAAAGCTATGCAAATAAACTTTCAGTGTCTTTATACACACAGATAATGTTTTTACAAAAGCTAAGAGACGCGTTATTTTAATTATTCTTTTAATAAATACATAAAAGATGTGAATCCATACTATAGGAATTATGAAGGGCTTTTATTTACTTCTGTTTGACTTATAGCGATAGTTATTTGCTGAAAATAATAAGAAGTATGCTATATAGACATCTGTGCCGGATCTTCGCTCCACGTTATGTTAGCGAGACGAGCTCCCAGCAAACTCGCACCTCTTGTACAAACAGCTCTATTTGCGTTCTCGTCTACTAAGATCTGTGCAAACAGTAATATCCGCATCAACTTTGGATTGGATACTCTGGAGTAGTCTTGGTTAAAGACCATACCAAATATCTCTGTCGAAGCTTTTGTGATAAATAATGGGACAGTTATAATAAAAATAACAACGAATAACAGGAACATATGAAACCATGGTGTTATGTATTAAGTTTCGTACCATGAATTAAAATGTAAATGTTTTCCCATTTACTACGAGTGATGTCTTAAGATATGTTTTAGAATTATTGTAACAAGGCTCGAGAACATTGGCGGACTACGAGATCAATCTTTATCCATATATATGTCTCAAGGGGCCGAAATCCAGCAATTTATCAAGCCCATGTGTTGCGAGTTAGCAAGGATATACAACAAAAATCACAGATTAGCTGCTTATAAAAAACAAAAACGAACGTGATCCCGTTTCTGTACGTGACCTGAATGGCGGGAAGCAAAAAGTTAACTTTATGATTTTTTTACGAGCCTGCCGCCTTGCGAATGGACTTGCGATTTGTATCTGCCATAAAAAGGTTTCACTTTGTCAGGTGTAATCGCAAATACTCGCAGAATTAACAAAACGCCCGGAGCTTTTACTTGATTAGAGATTCCGAAGGGTCAGTGAAATGCGAAAAATCTCACAACGGTTCTAAAGCGCACCTTAAGCCATGGGTCCGGGTTGTTCTGATGGCAGCGAAACACGTACAAAGATAGGACATACCATTAGCTTTTTGAAATAAGATACTCCTAATTTCATTGTACTCAAGAGAAATGTGACGTTGATTTAACTAGGATATCTTATCACGGAAGGCTTATCTCGTTTTGAAAATTAATAAAAGCCCACAAAATTCTGATAGGTAGATACAACAGTGAAGGACAAAAACTTTTGTTGTTCAGGTTTTTAAACTATTTTAAGACTTTTTAATAAAGAGTTGGTGTTAAGTGACACTGAAGGTTGTATACCAAAATGTCGCCAAACGTTCTCTATCACGTATATTTGCAGTTAATATAGGAATTCATTATCATATCCATATCTACATATAATGTGTAATTTTGTAAGGCAGAGTCGCACGAAAATATTACGAAATTATTACCCAGATTATTCTGTAAAAATAGTAGAATGCTGCCGTAAGGTAGTCCAACGGTTTATAGATTTTAACATGATATTTTCCACTACACTGGATATAATATGGTCTTTATTAGAACGAGCTTCACTTATTCTAACACGGGGAATTACTTTATATCTAGAGCTTAATTATAAGTATGGTATAAATATATAATAAAAGCGTGTTAATAAAAGTGTTCGTTTCAGTAATAATGTTACAGCAAAATTTGTAGTATGTACAAAATACCTCTTTTATCAAACATGTTTTCAAATAAACGAATAGAATACTCTTGAATATAGTTTCTAAACCAACTGTAGATAAGTGATATTACGTGCACCTTCAATTGAGTTTGTAATAATCGCTAATATGAGTATGCAATAATAGGCCATTTTAATTCGGTAAAATATATAAATAAATATAAACTCAAAACTGTAAAGGATGTAAATATGTTTTTTCATAGAAAATATTTTTAATTGATAAAAAGAGGTTACACAAAATGATAAGTTTAAGAATAAAAAAATGAGAGACGTAAATTTTGTCTATATACAAGTACCTATTTTAATGACGTTGATATAACGTTGACGCTTTATAAATTATAACCAATTTATTTATTCTGACTAAAATTTATCTACGACAATGGCAAAAAGTATGACCGATTTGATATATTCTTATACGAAATTACGTATACATTTTGGAAGGCAGCCCATCTTTTGTGAAACACCAGCAGTTTTATTGGACACCTATGAATCCAATATATGGGAGCAAAACCAGTATTGCCTCCGAAATCCTGTTAATCGTGATACCCAAACATCAACTTTTACATCAATTCATGATGTGAATACTAAAAGAATCATTATTCAAGATCAAGGAATCAACCATTCGGAAGGAGGATGGCCAAAAGACATTAATTATACTGATGAAGAATTGACAACCAGATATAAACGTAGATTCGAACGAGATGAGGCTTACGTCGAAACAGTTTTATCTCAATATCCTGAATTTGTACACTACATTGATCAAAATAACGCCATCGAGATGTACAACATGTATTTTAAAGACATGCCACCGCAGGAACCCGTAGAAAAATCGCACATTCATATGAATAATATTTTCAAGGATTCCAGTAATCGCCCTATTAGTTGCATTGGATGGACGTACGAAGATGAACCTAAATTAGTGGTGTCCTATTGCGATAAGACCTATCCGATATGTGTACCGTCTGAAGAAAACTTTTCTTCTTTTGTGTGGAATATAGAGATGCCTAGTGCACCTGTTACTGAGTTTTGTCCACCCAGTAATTGCTGGCAAATAGCATGTTCTCCTGTACATCCCGCAGTTATCATTGGGGGGCTTCAGGATGGTAGAGTATGTATTTTTGACGTTCGTTCTAGCAAAGAGGCAACAGCACTAAGCGAAATGTACTTATTTCATAGAGAGCCAGTAACTTCATTGTTGTACATACATTCAAGGGTTAATAATGAATTTTTTAGTGGCTCAACTGATGGTATATGTATGTGGTGGGACATTCGCAATATTTCAGCGCCAATCGATGGGCTCATTATGTCTATCCGCATTCCGCAGGGTGAACAAATGAGTTTGGCAAACGCAGAGGGCGTGAGCACACTACAGTACGACAGGTCGTTTCCAACAAAATTCCTCTGTGGCACCGAAACTGGTTTTGTAATTAACGTTAACCGTAAGGGCAAAACACACCAAGAAGTAATGGGTAATACATTTGAAGCTCATT
>DWDX01002155.1:0-15942 GCA_018245675.1 Agara michaeli | reverse complement strand
AACGTAACTGGTGAAATGTGGGGGTGTACTACAACACTCCTCTGCCTACCCCTTAGGGGATTACAGGCGTGATGTTAGGTTTTTTTCAACAGGCATCGTATATATATTATGTTAAATTATAACTCTGAACTTAATAATTGCAGCCGCAAACATACATATTTAACGAGTCGGATCCTATTAAGGCAATTACGTAGACGAAAAAGCATGTTTCATTTAAATAACACAAACAAAGAATGACAATGAATATTTTGTTAGTAATTTGGACACAGGCAGGCCGCTTCAATCAGTGCCCTGGCCCGCTTATGAATTTGGAATTTGATCGTTTTTAGCTCCATTCCGTTCCACGGTAGCGAATTAAAAATGTAAGAATTCTCGCTTGCGAAAGGAATTTATATTTTATTTCATTTCATTAAAATCCGCCATCTTTTGTTACCCCGGGCCGTTCCGATCGGAATTCATATTTTTCTGTGTTTTGTTTCGGTTTGCGAGCGCCGTATTGTTTTATTGTTGTACCCGTTCTAAGCGTTCCGTTTCTCGTTTCGGAGCGGGTATTAATTATTTTCTTATTTTTGAAATGAATGCGGCCGTCGAATTTTAAGACGCACGTTTTAGTGGCGATTAAGACGGGGGTTAGTTGGTTCGGCGCGATTATAATTTGGCTTTTAGCTGTTCAATCACGATTTTCATTAAAATTCTGCGCGTAGTGAAAAAAGGCGACGCGCGACGGCGCGGCGTAGGAACGTCTTTGCCACTCAAGATTAGTGATGTGGTAATACGCTGTGTGCTTAAACCATTAAGCGGTACGTCGACTCGCAACAGACGCGCTCTTGATGCGTATCGTTTACCGAAAAATAATACGCGCCGGTAATCTGACGTTTGTCGGGGCGATCTCGCGTTGCGCAAGCGCCCGTCTTCCGACAACGTGGAGATTATTCGCCGCTCATCAATCTCGAATAGACACCGCCGCCGCCACCGGCACACCATTGTTCCCGTGACATTTAAACGTGTATTTATAAATAACGCCGCCTAATAAATTCTAGTGAGCTATTTATGTTTTCAATTAAATCATACGTAGCCGGCGTGCGCGCCCGCAGACTCACGGCATTACGTTCCCCGCCAAAACTAAGGGCGTTTTGACTGGGCGATAACAATGGTATTTAAACATAACCTTACCTGACCACGCGGTTGAGAACCCGATACGGGACTGTAGGCGTGCATTACATAATTCCAATAGAACAATGCGAGTAAAACAAAAACAGATCACAGCCACCGTTTTATTGGATTTGATATTCGTAGTCCAAATAGGTCAGGTCCAAATAAGTACAGACTGGCTGACGGGGAAGTCAAGCGTCTCCGAAACCAGTGACATGCATGAAGAGAGTGATGAATGTAGACGAAGCGCGTCAGGTTTATAAGGACGAAGATTTTGGCACACGGTGCTGTCTGCCTACTCCGTTTAATGACCGGGCGTGATGGTATAACAATAATACATCACTACATAGTATAAAACAAAGTCGCTTTCTCTGTCCCTATGTATGCTTAAATCTTTAAAACCACGCAACGGATTTTGATGCGGTTTTTTTTAACAGATAGAGTGATCGGAGAGAAAGGTTTATATGTATAATAACATATGTATAACAATATACGCGCGGGACGAAGCCGCTGGCGAAAGCTAGTAGTCTATATTACGTCACACCAGCCCATCGATGTCCACGGCTGGACAAAACCGTTCGCCGAATACATTTGATATGTTCCAATTTAGAAATGCGCGTACGAATCTGAATCCGTAATAGAACGCATTCCTAATTGTTTGTGTCGCCTGGCATTTTGGCATACGCTCGAGAGCAGCGAGTGGTCGATACATTTTCGCGTTTCGAACATCGCTTTGTATACGAATTTAGAAATTCGCTCATATTGCTTTCTTTCTGTCTTTGCACGTCATTGTGTGCTAATGTAATGGGATCGGAGCGTGCGGCTTGCGGCATGCGGCTCCGGCGCGCGTTGTCGACGTCGTACGCTTCATACGGCACAGAAATATTCTTATATGCCCTCTGGCGTGCTAGTAGCACCATTGATTTTTCATATAAATAATTTTCTGCCATTTCATGTTTTGCCGTCTTGATCGGTTTTGTTTCCCGCAGTCCTCCGGGTACGTAGCTCGACGCTGCAATGGCTAACCATTATATTCTTACAACTGCTAATCTAAATATATGTAACTCAAAGGTGACTGACTGACTGACTGACATAGTGATCTATCAACGCACAGCCCAAACCACTGGACGGATCCGGCTGAAATTTGGTATGTAAGTAGATGCTATGACGTAGGTATCCGTTAAGAAAGGATTTTGATCAATTCTACCCCCAAAGGGATAAAATAGGGGATGAAAGTTTCTATGAAACCCTGTCAATTTTAAACTGATCGGGCTGAGACTGCACGCGGAAAGCTACTATGACGTAGGCATCCCCTAAGAAAGGATTTCGATAAATCCCATCCCTAAGGGGATAAAATAGGGGATGAAAGTTTGTATAAATCTTCTTAGATTTTCGACAGATTGAACTGAAATTAAAGATTGGAGAAATTAAAGATGTATGGTTCTTTGACACGTTTGAAGAACTGGGTTCCAGATGTGCGTAATAAAGGTATTCTAAAAAATTAAAATTCTGCTCAAAGTCACTTTTCAACGCGTACGAAGTCGCCGGCACAGCTAGTTATACATATTTACGCATTTTGTCATACGCGCAAAGTTCCAAAAAACTAAGCTCCCCGATTGGCACTTGAATGGCGCACTGAATACAAAAACATGCAACTATATATTCCGAGAGGACAATGCAATCCACGTGAGCGATGGTCGCAATACATCACTGAACAACTATTCACTTTTCAGAAAAACAGTCGTAAAACAGTTAACTCGTGATTCACGAGAGCGAAAAGACGAAAAGAGGTCTTCCATTTGGTAAGCAATCTACATAATGACGAGATCGGATGTGCTGTACATTAAATACTATGTGATCCTTTTGTGAATTGTGTGAAATTTATATCCAGAGAGCGAGCGGAAATGCACGATGCGAACGCTGCTGATGAGGGTCGCGCCCGTTCGCGTCAAAGGAAGTAATGAAGCTACTTTGTACAAGATTTAGGGATTTAATTGTAGCTGGAGCTCGGTTTCTCTTTGCGCGTCTCGTGTGTGACGAAGATACGTGTTAGATTAGCATCGTATGTTGTGTGAGACATGTAGTGTTTAACAAGATTAGATGACGTCATTCGAATGTATACACACCAGTGGCATACCTATGTATATTCTCTCTCTTCCATAGCCATTTTCCGATCTACTTGGGGTCGGCTGTCTTAATGTGCTGTCGCCAGGGCATTCTGTTTGTGTGTTCCCTGAAGAATGTAGCTTATGTCATTCTCCAGCCTTCCAAATATCTCCTTACCATAAATCACTTCGATCAAGAAGAGCACACAAAGAGACAAACAAACACTTTTGCAGTTATAATATTAGTATGGCTTTGGGGGCTACATGATTAAGAACGGTAAATTTTAAAAATTTTAATCTATTTTGTATAAGCATTATACATATTTTGTTTTCTATACATACAGAATATATACTGTCATTGTTGAAATCGCACAGTCGAGGGTCACAACGCTCTCGCCCCGCGCGTTAGCATTTTCCCGGTAAAAGTAAACAACTAAGTGAGGGAGAATTTTAAAAAGGCTGAGCATAATAGAAGAGGTTTGCTTATTGCTCGCTGTTTGCATAAATTATTCAGTTACGTGTTCCGAAGTGCCTCATACTTCAGTTCGTTTAAATAACGCCGTAATTGTACCGCCGTTTCGTTTCTTATCTTGCTTTTACCTTTATGTTTTTCGCTCGTGGATATTTATTCTACGAATGTCTAGACAAGTTTATAGGTTTTACTTTAACGTAGACGCCGCGGTGAACTGTAGCGTACGCAGTGAAATGTCACATAAGTAGTCGCAGTCGTACTGTTTGTTAATGTTGATGAAAGTTCTCGTCAATATTTGCGTTCGTATGAAATACCCCCGTATAAAATTTACGCGACAGTAAAACACTGTACAAACTGCTGTTGCAATTATTCTTGGAATATTAAAGTTACAGAAATTTGTCCTACATAACGGCTTGTAACAGGATTTCCACACCACGCTGTTGGAAACTTTAAGCTTCCACATTTCAGAACTGCTTCCGCTACTAACATAATATGTAACAGTAAGCAAATAATTTTATTTTAAACAATACTGATTACAATATTATTCTCTTCCAATATTATTCGTTAAATAAGTGCAAATTATGTAGATATCGCGTACGTGCATCTGCTATGAGACTATAAGAAAATACTATTAAAAGTGTTGCAATAAAATTTCCTTTTCCGAACTTTGTATATTTTAATGCTCGCTTTTGATAAAGTGCAGTCGAGCTAAACGACCAGAAGTGTTCCGGAGTTGACAGATTTCATTAAAACCCAGATGTTTAATTAAGGAAGAATTCAGCGAACGAAACTTGTTAAATCGCTCGAAAAAGGCTCTAGGTTCGCACTGAACACTACAATTTGCGAGTGATATTTCATTTATTGAACGTTCATGCCGAGTGCATAAAATGTTACATTCAACAGGTTCGGATCACGCGTGAGTTGTAAATAATGTTCGTTTATGTAACAACATAATAATACTGAATACATATTGACAATATTTAAAACAATTTGTGTAACAGTTAACAGGACAAAAACAGTATCACATTTTTCAATTCTCTATTTCTCTGTATAATTCTCAACCATATTGTAATTGTAATCGTAATTCGCTGTAAAAAATTGCTTACCGTATAATACTTTGACTCTATTTAAATGCATTTTTTTACAGTAACACAATGGAGGAAACGGTAACTAGTTATAATTATATTTCAAGGTAGATACGGGTATATTATTTCGCTCATTACTGCGTCAGCTTCGAAATAACTTGTTAAGAATATTAATTTTATTGAAATTATAATCTATTTCTGGTAATTAAGAAATGATGTAATGAATTGAATACAAATTGTATAAACCCAGACTAAAATTTTTGGAATATAATGAAGAATATAAGTACTATGGGTCAGATTGATTCAATAAGGTAAAAAAAAAACCCTATACTCGTTAATCCTTCCGGCGCTATTAAACCCTGATCAGCCTCTATCTATGTATATACAACCTTTTCATTGAGACTCAAACGATCTCAAACACGATAACCTCTGCTTAAATTGGTGAGGGGTTGCGTGTGCTGTTCCTTCCAATTGATGCCGCAGCAACAGTTCAGGGTTACTGTGTTTTAGGAATAGCATTGAATTCAGAGGATACAAAATTTTGAATGCATCAGTCTAGTAGAAGTTGCCCTCATTATTCCAACAAGTAAAAAACAGGTGATGATTTTTAAACGGCTAAAAGTTTTTGAACAATTGCAACGAAATCGGTTATCAAACGAAAAAATCGTATTCAAATCAGTAAACTCGTTTAAGTTTGTATAACATCTCTTTTTGGCTTGGGGATCATAAATATATTGATATAGTAACAATAGCATAGCAGAACTATGGATAGCATTGTGATAGGTTGTAATTTGGATCGGGCAAACAATTAATGGACACTGTATTCGACGGGAACGCCGTGTATCCCTGCTTTTCTATTTGCGAAACGGCCGCCACTGCAAACGACGCGGGTCGAATGTCGAGACACAGCCAGGGGAGCGTTACGCTGTGCATACAAATTGAACGCGTGAATGAGATAAAAGCCCGTTCCGCTCGCACGACACGACCGTACGCGGGGACCGCAGTAAAAACGGCAATGGAAATTCCCGATACGACGAAGTGGCTTAAGCGGCGTGCAACACAATCGCTGATATGCGTTTCTCGCGATACGGAAACCTAATGGAACATTGTCAGGCAAGTCGCCGCTCTATGGGTAACGGAATGACTCGGCACTGCGTGGTGGGCAGTGCGGACGACAATTTTGGCTGAACCTAAAATCTTGTCAAGAAAACTGTCGGCTGATTTATTTATCCGACAGCAAAGTTCGCTAATTAACTGAAACTGTAAAATCGTTTTGATCCAATAATGCTTGAAACTGTTAATTGTTGCGTGCGTTTTATAACTTAAAATTTAAATATCACTAGCTATAACGGTGGAGGAAAAAATAGTAAGGAAACCAGCACACCTTAGAGATGTCATCAAAATGTATGTTTCTGAGATGTGTGAAGTCTGCCAATCCGCACTTGGCCAGCGTGCTAGACTAATAATATGTATAAGGCTTAAAACCCTCTCGCTGCGAGAGACCTGTATGGAATAACAAAAGGGTCGAAAAAACAAATGCCTGTAAAATTAATGAAAAGCCGCCGTAGGTAACGGAGTCGTCCGCGTTTTGAACCAATATTCTATTAACACACACACGAAGTACAACGTTTGCTCATTCCGATGTTGTTCAATTTAAAGGTTGATACAGGGAATGTTCGTTTACATTTAGGCCATCGATTATTGATTTTCGAATCGTATTCATATCAATTTGCATGTGTTACTGAATATCGCTATCATATTAATACCTATTTTACTTTGATAATCGCTTTAGAATTTTGTAAATTGATAAATATTAATTAATAGAATGCCGTAATTCATCAAAAACAAAATCACTAGTTGCTATTAGGTTAATTTAATACCTTTTCTACTTTGATACATGATATATACATATAAAGAAATACAACGTTTTAATTATTGTATTGTCCTTATACACAACAAAAACAACAACAACATACCGTTACGCCAGGTCCCTAACGGGGTAGGCAGAAAGCACCGAGTGCCAAATATCTCAGTCCTTGCAAACCTGACGCGCTTCGTCTACATTCATCATTCTCTTCATGCATACACGCCGGTTTAAAAAAAAATGCAATAAATAAATAAATGGTTCCAGGCATTAAAGATGTCGAAAAAGAAATATGTATACCAATACTCATTTTCAAACACCAGAATGCCAAATCCATTTCGCCATAAGCAATTCTATACAACGTGAGAATGTAATGCGGAGTGCTATGTTAATGCGGAGTTTATTGAACCCAAGATATAAGCTTTCAAAGAGATAAAGATATTTGAAGGGGAACAATCGATAGTTCCCCGAGAGTCTATATTGAATAGACCTCCTGCCAAAGGAATATACGTTCCTATTAAAGGAATAGACGTTCCTATCAAAGGAATAACGCTCCTATAAAAGAAATTCGAATGCCGGTGAAATGGAAATGTTAGTAGTAGAAAGTAGACTCACTTATTTTGGACTGGCCTAGAACTCATTTAGTCTAGCTACCCTAGTATAAATTGACGCAAATATGGTACAATGCACTACTCTTCAACCAGATTTTTATTGGCGTTCAGATGCTTTTTTATAAGATTCAAAACTATTGGTTAACTGCAACCCTTTTTTGGATCTCACTGCTGGGCGTGGGACTCTGATAAAATTGCGCGAGGCCTGGAGGCTTCATTCAAAACTGTGGGCTATTAATAAAAATTGTGACAATTTGGTTAATTTTTTTTTTCAGAATCAATTTCTTTTTAAAAAAAATTCGTACAATTTTGTATGATTTTTAGACACTTTAGCAAAAAGGTAGACGGGCTAGCTGATGGTAAGTGGGTATACTTGGTTCTGGACAATTACAACACACGAGGAGCCGTCCATAAGTAGCTTGCTTTGAAGAAGCTTTTAGCGCCTCTTTGAAGATCATTTACTTTAATATCTATACTAATATTATAAAGAGGAAAGATTTGTATGTGTGTATGTATGTATGTAACGAACAGGCTCAAAAACTACTGGACCGATTTCAAAAATTCTTTCACCATTTGAATTACCATTACATTACCATTACCATTACATTATTACCATTACATTATCATTGATCAATATAGGCTATATTAATTACTAGCTTTTGCCCGCGACTTCGTCCGCGTGGAGCAGTTTGTATCTGTATTATTTGCAATAGAAGTATTCTAGGCAATTAAGATGCTGCCCAAAGTCACTATTCCACGCGGACGAAGTCGCGGGCAAAAGCTAGTGTATTTATTTTGTAAATATTTATTTATTGATTAGTATTTAGTTCAATTCGTGTTATGTACTAATGTTAAATGTACAATATGGTAGATGAATTCGATAACTAACTTTCAAGTGTGACTTGAGTGTGTGTCCAAAGCCTTCAAAATACAGAACAAAGAAGTATTTACTTGACATTCCAAAACTATTTCGAGTTATTTTTCCGAAGCACACCGACTATTAGAACTGTGTTGCGCTGCTCAGCCTCAAGTATTGTTTAACGAGGTGAGCGTTTCAAGCATATCGGTTAGGGTTGTCAAAATCTGAAAGCAAATATTTATTTTGATTTTGAGGAATCTGGGTATTCGTTTTTTGTTTACGTCAAAAGAGCTTTATTATGTTGATTTTTGTATTTTTAGAGATTGTATTTGTATTTTGTAGAGCATTAGAAATCACTGTTTCTTCTTATTTCGCAGCGCTATTTTGTCTGCAGTTCTAGCTGTCTCTAGTTAGCTGTGTCTAGCTGCTCTAGCTGTGGGGGTGTACTACACTCCTCTGCCTATCCCTTAGGGGATTACAGGCGTGATGTTAAGTTTTTTTTTCTAGTTGTCTCATTCAAAGGATTATAACACACTCTTGGAACCATGCTATTAATTTGAGCAGCGATAGCCTAGTGGTTTGAAATTCAGCCTCACACTCCGGGGGTTCTGGGTTCGATCCTGGCAGGCCTCTGATTTATATACTCTGATATTGGGTCTTCAGTGACCTATTTGAAATGTCTATTTGTAACAGTTTTAAGATTCATTTATATACTGGTACAAAATCGTTTGAAATCTAATAATAGGTACTGTTTGTTTAATCCGTTATTCAGTTTTGTAAAATAAATATTATTTATAGATGACAATGAGTTAGGTAGCCATATCGAAATTAAATATTAATAGTAATAATATCTATATTACACTTATATACATATTTTTATTACACCCAAACACAACAAGCATTTGTGATCATTATACAAATGTTTGCCCTGATTGGGGATCGAACTCACTACCTCAAGTAAAACGTTTAGTTTCTTCACAAGTTAATAAATATTTAGTTAAAGGGGCCAGCCAATTGGCTGTATTTTTATTCTGAACGTTCCATTAACTTATGGTTTGTGACTGAACAATGTTTGTGACAGCCCTATTACTGCTTCATTAGCGTCCTTCGGCCGTCGATGGTTCGCGTTTTCTTTAACGATGTCTCCATCAAAGGTCACCTCCCGCTTGTTATTTAATTGGTTCCTTTTGCAAAGTTATCCCGCAGCTTTTATATAATAATCTGTCTTTGATATTGAATCATTTATCATAAATATAAATTCAAATATCGTTCAATAAAGTTCGTCGTCGTTCGATTCTCAGAGAGGTCGTCGGTTCGATTCCCACCGAGGACAAACATTTGTGTGATGAGCGCATTTGTTTGTGCTATGTCTGGTCGTAATAAAAATATCTATATAAGTATTATATTGTATGTATGTTTATCAGCTGTCCGGTTACCATAGCACAGCCATTAAATTGCCTAATTTGGAATCAGATAGTCATATGTGGAATTGTCCCCAGTGATTATTGTTATTAAAGTGAAATTTAATGTGTAATGTTTTTGTTTATTTTAAAATATTCTTTTAATCGAAATAACTTTATAAAGTTTAATAGCTTAGTGGTTTAAAATATAATCGCCCTATCTGGGGTTCAAAACATGAAAATCTATGCCTAAGAAATAAATATTTGTCGGAGTACTTACATAACGATAAACAAATGGTTAAATCGCGAAACATTCTGGGTACTCAGTATTACAATATGAAGAGTCCTCTTGAAACTCGGCAACTTTTCCAATGTTTTCCGCTAAGCCGTCCCGGGAATCTATTCAATAGTATTTCAAATTTAAATCCACGTTGACAATTTCCGGAACGAATTCCACGTAATAACGCAGCAATATTACGTTCTATTGGTTTATAAGGCGAACGATTTGGAGCTATAGCCGTCCCTGTCTAACGCGCGGAAAAGCAGCCTCGTATTTGACATAGCCTTCATTAACATATACATGTGTAGGATATGAGCAGTCGAAATCTGTGTAATCTTAATAGAAGTTGAAATGTTTCTTGAGATTGCTTCTTGTTCATATTTCTTTAGAACGGTATTCATCGATAATTACAATCTGGAACTTCGCAAAGTCTAATGAATTCGCAAAACGAATAGGCATTTAGTTTTATATCAGACTAGCTTTTACTCGCGGCTTCGCTCGCATTGAAGCCATTGCTTAATTCGCGAGCTTGTAACTTTATATTTTATTACAAATTTTTTGACAAATCATTTTTTATCGTACGTAAAAAAAAATTTTTTTTCTTAAAAAGTATCCTATGTTACTTCTAATACCTCCAAGAATATGTGTACAAAGTTTCACGATGATCGGTTGAGTGGTTTTCGCGTGAAAGCGTAACAAACAAACGTACTCTCACATTTTAAATATTAGTAGGGATTCGCGGTTCGCGGCAGAAATGTTGAGCGTATGGAGCATTCGCCGTGCATTGGGGTTGAATTCCATCATATGCATATTGTGTAGACTACCTGTCTGCAGAGGGTTTTATATATTTTTGACCCCTTCATTGGTCCACTGCCGGACCCGGTCTCCTCTCATAGTGGAACGGCTTTTGGCTATAGTGTACCACAATGCCCGAGTGCCGATTGGTAGACTTCACACGCCTCAGAAAATATTATATACTTTATAACACTTCTAAGGTGTGCAGGCTTCCAATATTTTCAGGGAAAATGAAACGTACAATAAACAATAATAACAAACAGTGCTTTCTGCCTACCCTGTTAGGGACCTGGCGTGATGGTATGATAATCACTACATAGTATAAAACAAAGTCCCTTTCCGCTGTCTGTCCCTACGTATGCTTAGATCTTTAAAACTATGCAATGGATTTTGCATGCGGTTTTTTTTAATAGACAGAGTGATATTTATATGTATAATAATATATCTACTGATACGTAGAGGTGAACTAAACACACATTTTACGAAATTCTACCTCCAAAGGGAATCGCGGGGGCGGGGGCGGGATGAAGTCGTGGGCAAAAGTTAGTAATAATAATAATAATGAAACGAACAAAAGATTACACGTAGCGTCTGTGGCTAGCTGGTCTCTGTGAATAGACAAATATGAAAATATTCATGATTCGGCCAGATTTGCTCTCGGCCAATGATTTTTAAATTTATCTTCGGCGGGGGAGTGTTTTTTCATAGCGGCGCCGGATAAAATATAAATTAGGTTCTCATATCCCTTCGCTGCATTTGAATAAAGTACGACGCCCCTGAATAATTTGCGTGCGAGCCGCCTCCGTGATACGCGTTATGTGTGTATTTCACTGCGAATTGTCCGAGTTGTGTCTTCTGTCGTGCCATTGTGTGGTGCTCGTGTGAGTTGTTTTTATTTTTCACACCCTGTATTTTGACAGTTTGTATTTTTCACAAACTGTATTTTGACTATAATTTTCGACAGCCTGCATTTTGACTGTGTTTTCCATATTCTTGATTATAATAATACGTAACATCACGCCTGCAATCCCCTTAAGGGGTAGGCAGAGGAGTGTAGTACACCCCCACATTTCACCAGTTACGTTTAAGTCCCACAATAGGTGGTAGGTCTATTGCCATGCAACGGGCACACATCCAGAATCCGAGTCACTACTGGAAATTCTACATTAGAAAAATCCAACAATGCCCAACCCGGGATTTGAACCCAGGACCTCCCGATCGGCAGTCGCGCTAGCAACCGCCCGACCAACGAGGTAGTCTAAATGTTGATAGTAATGGTGGTTTAACTTCATATCGCTTATGAAACCCGTATAGAGTGCTGTCAATAACGACTTGTAATTTTCATTCCATTATTTTATATTTAAATCAGGTTTTATCTTTAGGTAACTATTTTGTTTATTTATCTCATCCCGAAAAGGTGGCATCGATGGATTCCGCGCGGTCGAGGTTCGAAGTACATCAAGGAACGATGTTACCAGCACGCCAAAGATAATTCCTCAGCTTCGGTATTACTTTTGGATATTATGTTGTCATAGCGATTGAAATAATCTAATAAAGTCATTTTTTGACCTACAGAGCAAACTTCTTTTCGCAATAGATTAATTTTAACAATAAAAACGTGTTAATTTGAATAACGTGCCACGTCATTTATACTCGTAGCTATCCACTGTCCCCTTGGTTTCATTAAAATAAACCATTTCGCGCTTAACAGGTAGTCTACCTAAACGTATATAGAACAAAAATTGTTTGTTATAATAGTAATAGAAATCATAAACGAAGGCATCACTAGGTTTAATCTTTATCCTCGTATAAAATCGTACACGCGTTTTGAGCAACGTTCAGATTTTTCAATTAAACCAGTTGAACGATCCCGTATTCGCCAGCACGAACGATATTTGGTTGTTTTAAGCTCTGAAATGATTGCTTCGCGTTGGCATCACGACAAAAAAGCAATAACGTATTACAAAATGACGCTTCAGGCATTTTCATCACTTTCTCCTGTTTTTATATTGTTTTCACTGCACTGTGCAACAGGCATGTTTATTTTAAACTGAAGGCACTGTTTCAATTTTAAAGCTGAAATTTCTTTTATATTAAATTCATTGTTGTGATATTTAAAATATTTTAACTCGTATATATATTATATATATTAACCTCGGCACTGGTGGTGTAGACTATAAGTTATTCTAATATGATTCATCGATCGTTCTTAAGAAAGTCCTCATTATGTTTTAAAGCAATAATAATAAATATAGATATAACTAATTAAACAAATCAAAGTTAGTACATACCTACACGAACATGAGTCATTTCAATTTCGTCTAATAATACGATAAGAAAACAGCTTACTTTACCTTCATCAAAGTCATTCATACGTAATTGGAATCTACTAGTTCGTTTGGTCTTTAATAGACATATTTTACTAACACAATTAGGAGTTTTGTTAACAATGGAACAAAAATGCGTCTTATTTATATTATAGTCTTACTAATTATTTCACTGTATCCGTCATATCATTACTATGGTATAAGTTGTAAAAATACTATAGTGCCGTGCATTTGCAGTG
Source organism: Agara michaeli (assembly GCA_018245675.1). Taxonomy (NCBI): domain Eukaryota; kingdom Metazoa; phylum Arthropoda; class Insecta; order Lepidoptera; family Hesperiidae; genus Agara; species Agara michaeli. Next base: position 2,753 of record DWDX01002155.1, on the reverse strand, counting down.
ACATATCCTTATCGACCTAATATAGTTACCTTGATCAATAGTCACTTTCGCCATGCGATTACTGAAGGCTAATATAACATTAGCGAACATTGCGAGATTTCACCTCAGCTAATGGTGTCTAACTAGAGCGACTGATATATTATACATCTGTGAAAGTTTCAACGGTGACATTTAGATACGCTCGCGCGAAACAATTAACTCTGCGCATACGACCGTACCGAATTACGCTCTTAATTTGCTCTGCAAGAAAATTAATTCTCTTTCTGATATATATGTACCTACATATAAACAATGATAGAGTCAAAAGAGTTAATACGTATTAATCAAATCGGAGGCGTATTTAAAGGAAAGCACCTTTAATAGTACCTTTAAGGTCAAGAGTACTTTTAAGAGACAACCCTGTATGATGACATTTATAAAAGTAAAAGACGGATAAGATGGTTGTCAAGAACGGATCCTGTGGAAATCCTTAGTCTCTGCTTAACCCTATGGTATATAGGCGTGACTGTATTTACGTATAAACAATACGACACATTTGAAATACAGAAACAAATTCGATATCTCCAATAGAAATGATTACGACAATTTATATTATGCAATATTAATCACACTTGTCAAAATCTGCACAAAAAATCATAGGTAGGTAATAGACGGGCGTCCCTTATATTACCGGCACCGAAACTGTCAGAACGATATTAATCTGACAAGAGGCAAAATGGATTATCGCGGGTTAAGTTTTTGTTGAAGCTTAATTCGTGTATATGGTAGGGTATCCTGAACGTCACTGTGACCGGATTTACCACACTAACGGAGTGACGGCCATGACCGGAATCTTTTGTGATACGAATGCAACACGAATCGTAATCAACCGAGCGCCAACATCGTAAGAACGCGGTAAAAACTGTGAGAGCCGTTCCGGCTTCAGTGTTTGGGTGACGATATCCGATTTTAAGTAACCATCTATAATGCGCTTTACTAAATTTTAAGATATCGATGAAGAAACGACGATTCTAACATCGCTTTGCAAAATGTAGAGGACAAGTTGACAATAACACTCGGAATCAAAATCGAGAATTTTGAAATTAATTTTCTCTCTTATTTCTTGTATCATCGACTACCCAATATTTCGTCACCGCACACTGCAACTGTAGAGGAAGAGGTCCGTATCTGGTCTTGCAACTGCCTTACATATAGGATCGTGGCGAACGTCGGTCAAGACTTTTATTATATTCCTAAAAACGTTTACATTTATCTATTATTATCTAACAATAATAACTATTTGACCAGCTCACGGAGCCCTAGAAAAGATTTCATGATCAGTCCTTCATCCAAGTGCTGAACCCCGAGTCTATGTTAGCTTTACAGATCAAATGCTACTTTCATCGCTTCAGAGCTAGGACGATTTCTTAATGTTACGATAAGTAATTCATTATGAAATTCAAACAACACTCGAACACCTCAGTGATACAAACAATTTAATGGAAGCAATAAATTAAAATTTTCCAAATTCAAATTGATTTATTCATTATAATACACTTAATGAACTTCATACATTTTTGTAGCTATTATTCATCAGCGTTAGATACCCCTCAGGCTAACGTATAATAGATAATAGAGCTTTTATGATTTGATTCGAAAAAATCACTAAAAGATATGAACCTTTTTATTTCATAATCTAAAAAGAACGTCAAAACCCCTCTGTAACCATACACCATTGGAATACCACGGTCGTAAAAGCTTATTCGTGGATATTATTCATTGTTTATTTAAAAGCCGCGAGCACTATTCCGATGTTGGATCATACATCAATAGACATATGTCAATTGAGATTTAAACTATTGTGATTATGACCTTTTAATCCTCTCCCTCTTACTTTATCGTTCTACTTTCAAACATAATTCTGAAGATTGTATAACAATTATTCTACTACGTGTAGCTGCTAACCTCCCATACCAAATGAACTTTCAGTCCTTTCTTCATAATAGAAAATGTAACTAAACAGCTGCCGGTCGCAACATTCGAACATTGTTATATTAATTCGCTACTTGCAAGAACGTGTTTATTATCTAGAAGCGACGCCCTAAAACTCAATAAGCGTACAATAGTGACAAAAGTTAACACATATCAATATTTCTGTCATATACAACACGTTAAGCATCATATTGTGCTTCAGTCACGATCGTTAGCTTTCACTCTCCGTGCACGCCGACGGATCCGGTGTCGTTATGTAATTACTGTTTAGACATACCGGAGCAGATTTGAAAGCCTTCGCTGCTGATGTATTGTACGGTGGAATTCACTGTCACTGTCTATTCTATTGAGATAGATAAAACAACTAGACTTTACTTATTTCAAGTTAAGACATATGTCAGTTGATGTTCAATGGCACGCTTCGTACGCCTTACTATGAGACATCATATTATGTTTTTGTTATTTTTAACAAAGTGTAAAGGAAAACAGAAGTCACACTGCCGCGCAATCATGAACATCTAGAAAAAGCCTCTAATAGGTCTGTAGATATGGAACTCTTAGTGCATATTTCCTGTTCAGTTTATTAATTAATTTATCAAAACTACTTATCATGTGACAAGACCCTTGTCCAACTATGTAACAATAAAAATGGTTAAAAAAACCCTTAAGATATTTCAACAAACCTTGTATCATTACATATATCAGTACATAGTATAAAACAAAGTCGCTTTCCGCTGTCCCTATGTCCCTATGTATGCTTAGATCTTTAAAACTACGCAACG
>DWDX01002154.1:0-15943 GCA_018245675.1 Agara michaeli | reverse complement strand
TTTTTTTTCGACCCTTTTGTTGGTCCACTGCTGGACCAGGTCTCCTCTCATGGTGAGAGGGATTTAGGCCATAGTCTACCACGCTGGCCGAGTGCGGATTGATAGACTTCACACACCTAAGAAAATATTATATAATTTATGACATCTCTAAGGTGTGCAGGTTTCCTCACGATGTTTTCCTTCGCCGTTATAGCAAGTGATATTTAAAATTTGCTTATAAAACGCACGTAATAAATCAGAGGTGCGTGCCAGGATCGAACCCAGACACCCGGAGTGGGAGGCTGAATTGAAAACACTAGGCTATCACTGATACGGCGTATATAAAAATGTATATTGTGATATTTGATATTGGAATTTATCTAGCTTTAACTATAACTGTCATATTTATATTGGATTGTTATTTGATAGAATAGGGTCTCCGGTTACGCCAAAGGAGTTTGTTGTGCTCAAATAAATATATAACCACTACAAAAAATAATAATTTTACAAGCAGTTTTTAATTTCATTCTACCAAACGTAATACTCTGCTGGATATAGACGTAATACTCGCTACGATACTGTCTACGATTTTTGAACTTAACAAACTTCATTCCAATTCAGTGCAGTAAATAAATTACTATCATTATTGTAGGCTAGGCTAATACGCCTATGTTAGGGTAATCGAAGAGATAATGAATTACTTTATATACATATGTTAAGGAAACTATATATAATAGATAATACCCAACTACAAAACAAACTCGTACCCGTCCCGGGAATTGAACCCATAAAAACCGGCTCAAAAGGCAGTCTTACTAACCTCTGCGCCTAACTAAGAATTTCAGTGCGCTATTGCGAATAATTTGCTATCGCCGAATATATTCAAGTAGTGAATATAAATCATTGATCGTTGGTGTACTAGTACAACATAATACTGCGATCTAATACAACATAATACTGCGAACGTGCAATATTAATTCGCTGCAACTATACCCGTCTCATAGAGGCGAGCTTACAGAAGATTATTAGCAAGGATCACGAGATCCTGTTCCACTGGAGAATTTGTTACAATATTATTATTATCATTTAACCATCATGCCAGGACAAAGACCACCGAGTGCCAAGTATCTCTATCGTGACAGATCTAAGGTTCTAAAATCACCACAGTTTTTATATATACAGGGCGTTTTCGAGTTTTGATTTTAATAAGTTTTTGTTTTTCGTTGCACATATGATATCTATTGTTTATTCCTTTACATTTTAATTAAGACGGCAATTCGCTTGTGAACGTAAAAATCGGAACTATCAGCACAACCACAGTGAATGTAAAAGTCAGAAAATTTTCCTGCAACATCACGTAACGACTACAAACAGGGTTCAACTTCCTCAAAAATAAATTCCCATAATTTCATTCACGTCCGCCTATAAAGCCGCACCCTTGCGAGATCTCGGCTAATCGACGTGTTCCACCACGAAAGTACGAGCGATGAGCGATAAAGAAAAGATCTATATATGTATATCTATTAAGCTCTTATTATCTTACACCTCTGCGTCTTTCCGTTTGTGTCTGCTACTAAATCCTACCTAAAGAACCCGGAAAGTATAGTTAAGATAGTAGTAAGTTCATAGCGAGTTGATCACTTAAGGCGTAGGCCCCCTTTAATTGAAGCCACTCCCAGATCCTAGATCGATCCGAAGATCCTAGATCGTCTAAATCCAGCGGTTTCCCGCTGTTTACTTCAAGTCATCAAACCACCTGAAGGGTGACCTGTGCTCCTTTTGATGACCTTTCTTTCCCCGTACATCATAAATGGAATTTTTTAAGTTGGTATAAACATACGTATGCATTTTCTGTATATCTTTAATAGCTTGGTCTCGAGTGGTAGTACATGTCGGTAACGCTGTGGATTGAAGATAAAATTTTATTAAGGCAACAGTTTAGCGCTCGTAAAGCAACGTTCGTACTCAAGTTAGCTGGAGTACGTTACTTTCAGTTCGGCTTGTCATCGAAAATTAAACGTAAAATATACAGCCGTAAGTACTCGTTTCTTTATATATAAATTGAACGCTTTTAACCGCTTTATCGCAAGATAGGAAACATCCAAACTTGTTGTTCATTTCCATTGGAATATATTCCATTCCAAAGACGCCAGATAATATCATCTTTAGTTTTATTTTTAAACAACTACTAATTGTAGAAATAACTATGTGGCAAGTTGTTTTTGACTATAAATACATAGATTTAATTTATACATCGGCATGAATTAGATCATAGATCATGCTATAACGTAGCATAGCTCATAACTCATAGCGCATACTAGACAGAAGCTCTTAGCAAATACAACATTGTACGGCGTAGCGTACTAAACCGTAAATCGTACCGCATCAGAAATCGCGTCGTAGCACATACTAGACTGTATCGTTCTCCTCCTGAGTATTAATTTGTAAGGTGTCGCGCATTAAGCGTGTGTTCTCGTAGCATAGCACAATTCGTAGCACATATCGTGTATACAATATCTACTATATCGTGTACCATTTTCAGATAAGCTAATTTTAACCACTGTTATAGACAACTCACTCGCCACCGATTGCTTTGCGTGTTTCTGAAGAGCTTGAAAATCTCAGGAATCAATGAATCGTAAGTATTTTCGAATACCAAAGTACTTATGTGGAGTCTAGAATGATAGAAGAATCAAACAAACATTTTCATTACCACGGTGCACGTGGCCATCAAACAAACAACTCATTCCAAAACGTACTGTAATATGATATTTTTATGATCGCTTGCTTAACATTCCACGCGCGCACTTCGTGACGCTGTAACGTGTGAGACGGACAAGTAAATTTCCCGGGAGACGGCGTACGTTCACCCGCTCCTTGGTAATTACAAAAGACATAACTATAACACTTGAATGAAGGGTTAAATTGGACTCATAATTGTGAAAACTACTGAATTGCACATTGTCGGAACTCACATAAATAAACCTTCTATAATCCCATCAAGTAAATACATTCGAGGGATCCTCAATCCACAAATAAAAATAATATGTACGGTATAAAAGTGAGAGTGAAACATGCCGTTGAGAACTAATAATTGAGACATATGCTATGACATATCATATTACGTGACGTTACTATGATACCCCTTTTACATTGTCTATTTGTGTCGTCTATCAATATAATTAGAATTCAATGCTAGACAATCTTGAACATATTGCCTGTTAATTTTTTGTCAAGGTAAATAAACTTAACGGGCATTCACTATGAAAACTTAAGGAGCATATGACATATAATATCACGTGACATTAGATTTCAAAATGATGAAAGATATATCCATTAAATTATAGCTCAAGACTACAAAACTTGTCTGGCATGTGGCATGTGACGTTATATACAAAATGCCTGTCTTGTGCACAACCTATCAATTAACGTACACATGTTTAATAAGACGTCTTTTATTTAATTACACCCTCACATACACAACACCCGCTCTTGGCCTGTGACACGTAACAAGCGTCAGACAGACGGTCAAGTAATTTCCCGAGAGATTGCGTTCGTCGACTTCTTCGTAATTACGGCGAATATAATACGAAACTTTACTGTGTCTTCCAACGTACATGTATATTGACTTTGGGTGTTAATAATATTGCCCTAATCACAAATCTGTCCTTACAATGACTAGGTTGACTGTTTACTTCTATCGGCTAATTAATATCATCCTCGTGAGCGGCGGCGTTAGGTAGTTAGTTAGTTAGCGTTAGTTAGTTAGGCAAAAGAACACTGGCAATACCAAATGGCTAGTAAATATGGCAATTCAAAACCGAAAGAATGGAAAAAATGGTACAGTACGGTATGGTAGCCGGACAACAGATAAACATACATATTATATTCATAATGTGTAAATGGTATGTTTATTTGTGAATAAAAGTGCTAATTGTCTATGGAATGAGACAGCTGTCGAGTTCAAATTATTATAATAATGAAAGAATTTGAATTTGAACTTGGGCGAAATCAACCAATGATTCATCGGCGGGATCCAATGAATTGGGAGGCAAAACAAATTGCTGATTGATTATTAATTATTTGAAACACTAGCCAGAACGTTTCAACTTACGACGGGCTACCTCATTTAGGCTGTACTAATTACCATGACTATCGGATATTTGACTAATGACGCCGCGGGAACCATTGAGTGATGACCGTCGAAAAATAGTTTCAATGCTATCGATCGCAAAGTGGTTACGGGGGCGGAGTAGTGATAGCGCAAGTAACTTTCTAAACGGAGGTGTTGTGGTAATAAGGACTAGTTTTGCCGGAGGATTCTGTTTTAAAATATACCTACAATAACCGAGGACAACTACACACGCGGCTATCTGATTCTAAATTAGGCAATTGAACGCCTGTGTTATGGTAACAGCTGATAAACATTCTTCACTGGCCTCGTGGTCGAGCGGTTAGAGACCCTGGCTGCGAAACCAGATGTCGTGGATTCAATTCCCACCTAGAACTAACATTTGTGTGATGAGCACATTTGTTTCTTCTATGTCTACTCGTAATAAAAATATCTATATAAGTATTACATTGTAGGTATATACCTACAAAATATATATATATATATATATATATATATATATATATATATGTATGTTTATCAGCTGTCGGGTTACCATAACACATGCATTAAATTGCCTAAATTGGAATCAGATAGCCGCGTGTGGAATTGTTCTCAGTTATTATTGTTATTATTCCTATTCACTCTCAATAAGTGTTAAAACTTCGATTTTCTAAAATGCTGTACAAGGCATCTCCAGTATCCGCTAGATACAATTTTATAAGAGTACATTTATGAAGTTTTGATCCCAATAGTAGTTAAGAGAAGCCGTCTAGTGGAACAGAACGCTGAAGTATCAATCGTCTGTGTTGGAGCTACGAAAACAAAAGTTTCCAATTAAGCCGCACCGACACGTGTATACTGCGCTTAAATAAAAAAGCACGTTAGCAAATACCCTGCTGCCTTAGGAAACGTTGTAGGGTTGTCGATCACGAGAAAAAAAATGACCAAAATATTATTTGACAATTTTCACACTATAAGTGATGATTTGATGATATCAGTATGTTATTGCCATTCTACATATAAACGTTTAAACGTGATGTCTTACTTCTTGCGAAGAATTTACTTTATGTTTTGATTTACTCCGTCATTCGAATACCTAAGCGTTGCACTCGCCAATCTAACATGAAAATAAAATAAATCGACTATTTCATGATGCTATGTACATAATTAGCCAAAATAAAAACCAGCCAAACCGTTTTGTTACCGTTTAAACTGATATTCAATTTGCGTTAGTGACAGCCCTAAGGAAAAGCGAAATGAAATAAAGGGTCGAAGAAATTGAATCGGTTGGTGCATTTTCTATGTTATTGGTCACGGAGTATTCTCGGCCGGTTAACAGTGTGTTGTGAGTATTTCTCTGTTTTGTTGAATACATGTATACAGAAGAAGCATATCAGGTATTCGTGTATAACGATAGAGATATTTGACACTTCTCTATCTACCCTTCGTTGACCTGGCGTGATTGTTTTATAGATAAACTGAAGAAAATTCCAATTCCAGTTCATTCTTCGTTCGGGAATTCGAAATTCAAAAATTTAAATTTTTATTCGATCCTAATTGTCAAATCATCAGTAAACATTTCACGCTCTTTGATAAAAATGTTTATATATAAAGTAACTTCAACATATCAAAAGGCATGAGATGGTGGTCTAAAATATTTCAGTAGTATTATTAAATTTTAATTTGGCACCGTTTTCATAGGTGGCAGATGAGGTAAAATTAGAGGAAAACACGCAACTAAAGGAACTGCAAATTTGTAGCCTGCTAATTAGTAACCAATTTAAGTCTCCAACAGTGAAAAACATAAGAATTAGTCGATATTATTTCACGCAAACTTCATGCTTGGCGTAAAGGAATATTTTATTTTCTTTACTACATATATATTCGGCTGCATAAGGATGTACGGTGAATTGATCAACATTCGGGACCATTTCGCTGAAAACGTGTTCCACGCGAAAACGAACTTTGCCACATTGAAATAGGGTGGAAAATCGATTGAGACGAAGCAAAAGTTTAGTAGCACGTACGGTATACACATGTTCTAGAAAGTCCGCTGCCAATGTTTTATGGGAGCTACTCGGGAACAGATTTGAATTTGGACCATGTTCCATTTTTGAATTTGGTGTACATTGTTTTCTTCTTATTTCGAACAGGGAATTGCATTGTAATCGTTTCTGCCAGGTTTGTTTTAAATTTTTTTTATCTATTATTTCGTCACTACTTTTGTTAATTTTATTTACTCTGTGATGTAAACCATGAACGTAAATACATATAAGATAAATATTCTCGATCGCCAAACTAAACTCACACAGCCATATTTCCCGCGAATCACTTGTTATTAAAACAAATTGTCTTGCATCCTGAAGAGTGTGGATGACGGTCCACGCGTATACTAGACCATTTCACTACTCAAGAGCAACAGCAAGGTGACAGCAGCCACTTGTAACCACTGGCTGATTTTGAAACAAGAAATGAATAATAATAATTAAATCATTGATTCATTAATGATAATTGATCTCGTGCAATATTTACCAAGGTCTCCTACTACTTATGAAAATGCATTCAGCTTCAGTAAAACAAATTAGATTACGTAGATTCAACTCGTTTAGACGAACTCCTGTAAATCTAGTTATGCAATCCGCCTGAAAGCCTTAAACGCATTCTTAACGAGCCACACAAAAAGATAAATTCAGATTCAAATTTCTTTTGAAAGACAGAAAATCTCGTCAATTTTCAATAATACATTTACAGGTCGATTACTACAGCAATACTACTTATACATACATTATTATAGATCTTATGTGAATTGATTTATTTGCAACGCAAAGTTAGGTCGACAGTTAGGATCACCGGTCACACGGCAACACAACCTTACGTTGGTACGAACATCGTTACATTAGTATTGGGAATGAGTTGTAATACTCAGTACGTGCCATCAATCCAATTTCACGGCTTCAGACCCCGCCCACGGACAAAGTCCTTTGAGTCCGCAACCAGGGGAGCGCTGACCGAAAATATTTAGCTTTTTTATCCCTTTTCGATTGGTTCGGCGTGAAATATTGTATTGCAAATCGAGATTTGTATTTGTTTTCGTTTTCGTTATATCACGAAAATATACAGCTGGTTATGATAATAATACGATTAAAAGCTTGTAAAATGTACACAAGAAAGTATAATTATTTCCGTTTTTACCTTAAGTTAAATGTTAAGAAATAAAAGTAAATGTACCGCGAAAGAGGCAGTAAGCAAAAATATCGACTACGTATGTTTGTGTACATGCTGCCTTACATAAAGGTGCGTCCACATTTGTGATATATCCTGGATCGGATCGGATCGTTTGGTACAGTCATTATTTTATTGGAACGAAGTGTTACCAAATTTAAAAAAAGTAGCGTGAACGAAGTATAACGTGTTTTCCTTACGTGACGAAAACGCGCAAGTATATTATACGAGTATAGCAACGCGTAAATATACATATAAAATACATTCGGCGTTGAAGAAAACACTTAAGGAAAATCTTCGTTTAATACAGGAATCTTCGACACACTTTTTTCTTTAATAAAACAGTTCATATATGTCAAATGATTGCTTAATAAACGTGTACACGCATTGAATGTAGATAACATTTTGAAATCGCGTCCTTGCGTCGATTCGCCTACTTGTCATAGCGCGATAAGAATATTTTCGCCACAAACCCGCTCACCGCTACGTCACTTGGCCAATATTTACTCTATTTGTTAGCTATCTACATTATCGTATCGCTATCTTGTACAGTCGTGTCGAGAAGTGTTACGAGTTCGTATGTTAAGAATGTTATGTTGACATTAGGTTTCTTAGAACGGTGTTTGATCATTTAGGAAATTTTTAGGATTTTTTTATAAATACGACACATTGTTGTCTTTTAAGCGAGTGGATTATCAAGAAAAATCGCACAAAGTACTGTCACAAGGATTATTAGATGATCGTGAAAGCGTTTATTGCATAGTGAATGACAATTATGTTTCCTCAAACTACATATACATGATATTATTAAATTATTGTATCCATAAAATAAATGATGTAATTTTTTTTTAGACACTGAAATAAACACAACATTTCAATTGAAAATTAATGATAGATTATTTTTGAAGATCAATAAAAAAGGTCCACACGCCCTCCATTTTTGAAGCGCGGCCATTTTGGAAGTATCTGCCAAAATTGTATTCATATTTTTGAATTGCAACACTAAACTACTTAGATGAGCGGAAAAATAAAATTCCAACTAATCGTTCCATAAGAACTTGGCAAGCTTATTCCTCCGCCGTCTCGTATAATACCGTGCGAGCTTACATTATGACCGCGCGCCAAACACCTCGCCAAGCTTGGAGTGCCGCCATGTTTTTTTATCTAATCTCTCGTGACGTAAACTTTTACGCGAAGCTTATTAAACGAGATCTTGTCCTCTTTAATGGCACATCATATCGTCATCATCGAAACGAATTTCGAATTTTCTTAACCACTTTAAAATAGGCCGTCGCTGCGTATTGAAGTGAAAATCAAACAAATAGACAATCAAACACACTTCCGCGTTCATAATATTACTGTGGACTTTTTTTTAATTTCGCCTTTCTTAGAAAACGTTATAAGCAAATCGATATCCGCATTTTGTAATTTTTTTTTTATTACCTGTACTTATAGAGTAAGTTTTACGTATTTAATCTTGTAACAGTTATATTTTTCTGTTTTAGTACTAGAATATTAATTCGCAGGCAAAAAGCTAATGCTCAACACATCTCTGTAACATTGTCTATGACCGCTTCGCTCGTAAATTAAATATTTACAATGCATAAATCATAACAGCTCCACATTATTCAGGATCTAGTATCATGCGGGATAATAGGATAATATATTCTCTTTAGTACATTGATGTTAAGCACCTGCTCACAGTAACTATGCACACGTAATCTTTACACAGAGTGGCTTCTTGAATATGTTACGACTTATTGCATGAAAGGTATATACATAAAGTTCATACAAAAGTACTTGTACATATGACGGCTATAAACTAGAACTGATTATGATTCCTTAAACGTAACATTGATAGGAATAAAAAATGTAACTGTATCATCAATTTGTTACCGAAAGTCAGATATAGTGAACAAAAATAAAAACACTTTTCCACACCACTGTACATAATAACTGCGCGCGTTATCAGTTATCTGCACAACAGAGTTCAGTTAGTTCCATTGTGTGGGACGGTATTCCTAAAAATGAATATCGGTCTGCTGTGCGCCCTAATAATCTTTACTGGTGAAATGGACGGTATCCTCGTCAAAAATGCAAGGATGTCACATCCAGAGAAGACGGGGCAGAGGATACTTTTAAGAAAATTGCTGAATTATCAACGCGACAACGCTAAAGAGACGAAAACAACGACGTGGAACCAGATTTTGGCAGATGCGCTCGTAAATCGTATAAAGATATTCTCCTTCGGCACAGCCACGGAGACAGCGCCGAACGATACTGATGTGAAAAGCAGCTTCTTGACGAACTGCATCAGTCAGATGATGCATTGGTACAAAACTCTCATTTACGACAAGTACAACAAACGCACCGATGACGCTAACGGGAAAGCTGATGAACATGCCGATCCGAGCAAAGACGACACTAACGATGGAAACGAACCAAACGAAGCAACAGGGGTCAAAATTAAAAAAGAGGCAGACGATCCGAAGAACGAAGTGGAAATTGTCGAGCCGCAGTACCACGGTAAGTTGTGCGACAACTGCGAAAATGATACAGAAAAATCGGATTCAGTGGAAAATCAAGCCACTGAAATTAGCGAACAAGTTAAACCTGCGGCCAGGTGCGACACAGGCACGGCGGCGAACGAGGACGGTAGCTGCACGCATTCCAAATCCAAATTCATTTTGTCTATACCCTATCAATGTCCGGTTGGGTACAGGCGGGATTGGTTCGGCTTCTGCCAACCTTCGCTGTGATGGAGTTTGCGACTCCGATACGGAATTCACTCTGACAGCCAATTGTTCCGAAGTGCACTTTTCAATGCAAAAGTAAACGTGATATTTTTAATACATAGTAATGTTCCTTATAGTGAGTAGTACATTGGAATATTAAAAAGTGAAGTGTTAATGAGTTTTTTTTATTGATTTGAAGATTTATTTATTTATATGAAAACCAATAATTACATAGATACAATTATAATCCTTTTGTTTTTTCCAGTTTGGATCCGATTGTTGACATTGCTAGACTTTCATTTTTTTAATCTAACTCAAATTGTTTATGTAAACATCGATTGTATATTTTGTTTCGAATAATAATCTGTAACGGAAATGATTACATTAAGCATATTTATCAGAAGCGCGTAAGTGTAAAACTGTGTAAATATTTATCAGTATGAATTAAACACTTATGTTCCTTCCTATCTTTTTCACATTATCTATATAGAAATTCGTAGATATACAGATTGCTGATAGAACAAAAATCAAATAAATCTGGACACGCCAATGCTGCATACTCAATCAAAATTATTTTTTTAATAAGTCTTGTTGCATAATTCATTGTAAGTCATGATTCTTTAACAGCGTTTCATGCTCTTACTTCCATGATGAATTTGTGTTTAAGTGGAAACTTAACTGATGACCGTTTGTTTTTGTTCTGTGTATTTCTGTTTTAGATATATGATACTTTTTGTTAATTAATAATAATAGGCTTTCGTTTTACTACGAGCTCACCAGGTGGTGAGTGAGGTGATATGCAAAACGTAGAGCACTTGCCTAGAAAATGCATTTTCAATCTTGTTTTGAAAAATCTGAAGATATATCTATATATTATCTATATATTTGGATCATTCCGCACACGGCTATATGATTCCAAATTACAAACATACATATATATATATACGATATAATACCTATATATAGTTATTACACCCAGACACAGATTAAGCAAATCTTTCATCACACAAATGTTTATCATATGGAAATTGAATCCACGTCCTTCGGTTTTGCAGTCAAGTTCTTTTTACCACTCGACCGCGAGGCCAATCGAATAAATACATTTCAAACAAGGAACTGCAGACTAAATTAAGTTTGTTTATTGTTCCAACATTATAAGAGGTCCCTTTCATGTGATACTGGTGAGGGCAGTGGCTGGCAGTAACGCGTCTGAGTGCGCGCGGGTGCTTGTTACTTTGCCTCGCGCTGCGGATCAAAAACGTTCTCAATTCCATTTGTATTGTATTCTCCTATGTCAATTTTCAAAGATATTGAGCTCACTTTAAATTTGTACGCCGTAAAAGGCAAAATACGGCTTGAACTAATAATCCTGTAAAATCTTTATACATATGTACCCATATTTGTGCAAATATACATCTTTATCGTTGTTTTTGTCACATTTCTACATTTATATTTTTAGTTTATTTTGTGCTTTTATAATTATTAGACCTAAATTAATTTAGATTGACAAAAAAGTACCCATATATATGTACGTTAATTATAATTAACTTCCATTTCAATTTGTAAATCAAACTCGTAAACATGTTCCTGAAAGTTTCTAATGTCGTAATTTTACTGATCTCGAACAAATCAAATTCAACGTAACAATGTCGGCTACCTGCGTACCGGTATTTCGGAAAACAAAACAGTCGATGAGGTACGATAAGCAGGGGCTTTACCGCATTTTCAATCAAAGAGAATAATTCCGGCCAAAGTCTTTTCACATCAGACAATCGGGCAGTCAATTTCACGCAGCGCCGGCCGCCGAGCGCCGCCCGAACCCGCGTGGGCGCGTTACTAAAAGATAAATTTACTAAACATTCCCAATATGGCTGACTGGCCTCGTGGTCCAGTGGTTAGAGACCCTGACTGCAAAACCGAAGGTCGTGGGTTCGATTTCCACTCAGAACAAACATTTGAGTGATACGCAGATCTGTTTGTTATGTTTCTGGATGTAATTAAATATCTGTATAAGTATTATATAGTATGTGCGTATGTATGTTTATCAGCTGTCCGGTTACCATAACACAGGCATTCAAATGCCTCATTTGGAATCGGATAGCCGCGAATGGAATTGTCCTCAGTTATTATTGTTATTATTATTTAACACTTGCATGTATTTCGCTCCAAAACACACTGTATAAAAAACGACTATGCTCATCACACAAACGTTTATCCGAAATAGGAATCGAACCCACGACCGGCTAGCAGTCAGGGTAACCAGTAAACCAAGGGGAAAGTGTACTCTGTTTGCACTGTATCACTAGATTCACTGTTTTCATTGATGTCATTGACACATGTTTGCACGTGGGCACCAGCTCGTTTGATCATAGCCGCGCCGCCCTTGCGCCGAACACCGTGAAATTGTCTCGCTCCTGTGTCTTTTGTAAGGGACTAGTTTGTACCGTTTCAAATAGACAGGTCGGGACCGTGTTTATCTTACCTATTGATAATGTATTTGAGATACATTTGTCCGTATAACTGTGTTATATCGTCAATACTTGTTTTGAATATCGCAATTTTTCTTTTGGCTCGTAAATAAATAAAACGGACATAGCAAAAATTAAATGAAATCTGAGGGAGAGCTTCGAGAGAGAGAATTTGAGAAGACCTGATCAAGTATCAATCGAGAATCAGGTCCCGCGTGGCGTAGTGGGAAAGCCATTAGTCAGCAAAAGGAGCACCGGTCACAGATAATAATAAAATGCTGTATCAAGAACGAGTTTCGAGCGTCACCACTGGTATTTGCGATTCTTTATTAAAAAACTTTCTTTAAGCCCTCTGGCAATGAATTCCAGCGCTGATTGAAAGCGTTCGACTTTCTTTTTCCTTTACTGTCTTTTCTATTTCCCCGCTGAAGGAAAACGGTTCGGTTTCAAAACACTTGCAATATCAAGAACCAACAGAGAGTAATTATTCTGTAGGCAGCAACACACACAACTCCCGCGGTGCTCATTAAGAGTTCGTTAGTTTGACTAATTACGGCGCGGAGCGACTAACGCCGCCATTAGCGCCGCGGGATACGGCATGTATTCGAGAAAGAAATACTCACAAGCTACAATTTGTGTTAATGAACAATGATTTCAATTTTTTACCACCAAGGAACAGACAACTTAGTTTTAAAATAATATTCTTCAATTATAACTAGTGATATTTTTTTTTCGAACCCTCGATCGCAACAGACGTAATTAATGTATTAATACAAATGCAATCATTTTATATATATCACTGGAAAACAGAAAAACTATACTACAAATTATATTTACGATTGAAATAACGATGTTTGCGTTCAAATTACATATCATGTGCAAATTGGCATAGTTTTTGGTATCCCTCATTAAATGTTCGTTAGTTTGACTGATCGATATTATTCGTACATTGAGCGACTAACGAAGCCATTGACTTTCGTAAGAAAAGTCCTCACTGCATCTTTGAAGTAATAATCACATAACAACATTAACGTGCAACGTAGATAAGTTTCCGTAACGAACCTAACCAGGGCTTTACGAAGTTACAACTCCCGTCTCCGAAGATAGTTCGTTCACGACCAAGTTTGCACGCTTCATAGATTAGATAATAGTTGATAGTACAGTATCCTTATAGATCCTAGTATCAACTGGACTTGTGACTACCTTAACAACATGCATAAAATAATTTATCCATCTGTTTTAAACAAAGTATTGTAATAAAATTATTACGCTTTTATAAAAAAGTATATTTAGTTTTTTTTTTATTTAAATTTGTTAATCTAGACTACTAATTAAACATTTTATTTTCTAATAATAGTAGTTTAATTATTTTATGAGTGTTTTCACTAATCCTATATAGATTTTTTAGTGAGAACAAAGTGGCAATAAGCACACTGTGGTAAAATAACATGCATTATCTGCGGGCTTATAGCTGTAATATGCCAAATACAAGTATAGAGTTAGTGAGTTCAGGTTGCGACCGGAAACTCTAGCCGACACTGTCGAGGTGTCTACAGTGTCGACTGCAGTGTAGTTTGACACTGTTTCCATTACCCTGAGAATTGTTTTGGCGAGCTTACGAAAATATTTTTTTTTCGGTATTCATTAGTTAAATTGAATGTACGAATGATAATAAATACATATAAATCAGTAGATTAAATATAATAAATTCCCAAATTTATATCGTAAATTTGTATTTGCATAAGTTTTGTATAGGTACAGTACAGTAATTGACGAAGTACGATTACTATTTGAAAATTAATGCATTTATTACGAACGCTGTTCGAATTGTCATATTTGTTCTTTTCAATCTTAAATTAGTACCTACCTTATCGAAATAACATCCAAAAACATGTATCCAAGCCGTTCACGACGAAGGTACGGTTATCCTATTTTCAAAATTGGAACTATGTTCAGTTAACTGTACAAAAACAAACGACGCCCCGTTAGCAAACTCAATAAAAACAAAAAATAACTGGGGACAATGCCACACACAGCTATCCGATTTCAAATTAGGCAATTCGATGCCTGTGTTATGATAAAAATACATACGATATAATACTTATATAGATATTTTTATTACGACCAGACAGAGAACAAACAAATGTGCTCATCACATACATGTTTGTCCTGTGTAGGAATCGAACCCACGAGCTCCGGTTTTGCAATCGGGATCTCTAACCATTTAACCACGAGGCCGGTCAAAAAATGACACTCGACTAACGGGAAGTATCGAATGTGCCGTGACTCAGCGAAAACGCAGTGTGCACTGAGTATGCCGGCATCGTAGTTGGGCGTTCCAAACTTAGGCAAACGCAGGTGGTAACTACGTCCCGGCTTCATCTTAGCGCCATTTCACCCAGACCTCCCCCGCCTCCCGCGACCCTATCGAAACATTACGACACGGCAGCCGGTGTGGGTGTCAATTGGGTTCCAGTGACGCTGGTGTCGAAAACAATTACAGTTATTGAAAAGGCACAAATTACCCACACCCTGCGATTTAGTTCTGGTTTATATGTAATAACCTGCTAATATAAATAGCTAACTTATACTATTACCAGCTTTATTACTGAACTCATCGGTATAATAATAATAACCGGAGACAATTCCACATACGGCTATATTATTCCAAATTAGGCAATTTGATGCTTGTATTATGGTAACCGGACAACTAACAAACATACATATATTATTATTAATGTGACAATATATATGATGGCACGTTCAACGCAGTTCTCCCCCCTCTCCCCGCAACGATGCAAGCACATGCAAAAGATATATTCCAACCTACATACCTACCACCAATGACACGTGTTTCGTCCCGAAGCGGCGCGTTCGAGATTTATAGCCTGCAGTAGAGCCTTTTGTTAACACGGATTTCCGCAAAAGTAACGCCGGATCCAATTAATTGAATTAATTAAATATATAATTGAGGTTATTTTTTAAAGCCGTGAAAACATGTCGTGACCCTTCGTTTTTAGTTGAGTAACTGACTGTAACCACTGAGGAGTCACGGGTTCGATTCCTAGTAAAGACAAATATTTGTGCAACGACCACGAGTACTTTTGTACTGGGTATAAGAATATCTATATACATTATAAATATGTATTGAACAACGTTCATATACATATACATATAAGATATCTGGTCACCATAGTACAGGCGCTGAATAGCTTAGCATTTTTTTATTTTTTTTATTTTTTATATAATTAAGCCTAGCAAATAGGCAGACGGGCCACCTGATAGTAAGTGGTCACCGTCGCCCGGACACTTGCAACATCCGAGGAATCGCCAGTGCGTTGCCGGCTCTGAAGGAGAGCTCTTTTTGCGCCTTTCTTGAAGAGCCCCATATCATAGCGCTCCGGGAAAACCTCAGAAGGAAGTTC
>DWDX01002153.1:0-15946 GCA_018245675.1 Agara michaeli | reverse complement strand
CGAAATACAAAATTTGACATTCGATACGTCAATACCATAGCAACTCACACTCGCTTCTCGCCGTGAATATATTTGTTGAACTCGCACTCAGTACATTGGTCCATGCGTGTCCTATTCGTTCTTTTACATCATTGACTTTTCTTAAGATCCCTCTAAATGTCCAGTCTTAAAATACCCTCACGATATATGCCACATTGGATGATACATAAACTACATTACCAATTCATTGAAAAAAAAAAACATAAATATATATGTCTACACTGCACGAAATCCACACACGCAATACCATAAGGATATTTTGAATACTTAGCGCCATAATAAATTGTCAGTAATCAGATCGTAATAGTGTTTTGCAAATGTATTATTATGCGAATGAATTAAAAAGGTTATTTTTTATATATGAGCGTAATATACGACCAGGCATTTGTTACAAATTACCTCTACTGTCTGGAAGCTTTATAACAGAACTGTAGGAACTCTTATTGTCGGAAGTCGTCGAAAGAAAGAAAGATGATTTATTTCGTAAAGAATACACACAGACTAATACAGGTACAATACAACTAAGTCGTGATATACATAGATTTCTGGTTGAACTGTAAGCAGTATCGAACTACGAAACGGATTCTTCTCAGTCATAATACTAGCTGACCAGGTCTAACCAACGCTGGTATTACTTATGTTACAATAAACAGTACAATACAAAAAAAAGTATCAATACTAAAATGTAAATAACGTTTTAAATATCGTAAACTTTCAAATCTATCCAGAAGATGCAGTGAAAACATTAATAGCAACGGGATTTATTCGGAAGTGCATAACGAGAACTTTATTTGCATTGTAACAATGCTCATTAAATGTCCAGTGGAGTGGCGAGTTCGTAACCTCAACGAAGGTCCCAAGTTCACCTAAATTACTTCGAATACGGTAGCCCTAAATTTCCCATTACACGTATATTAACATAACTTAACGCTACTAGGTCTACTAGTAGCAGTATATATTCATATTCGTTTGTTTTAAACCGTTCAAACGGAACAAACCCATATAATGAACATAATTGAAAAATATTTCGCCGACCGTTAAAATTAACTGAGGGAATATAATTATAATTGAACTTAATTATCGTCGTCAAGATAATACATATTTTTGCAGATATCGTAAAAACGCTCAAGTATGTATGCAATAAATAGAAGAATTCAATAGGTAGCCTTAGTACGCTTGTCACAAAATAACTTTATATTGTTAATGGTAATAATCATTTCGTACGTTTTCTCAAGCCAGCAAGAGCGCAGGTGATCGCATGCGGCCGTACCTTATTTATAGTGCATTGGTTATATTCTACACATTACGGGAATAAAATGCGATGTTGAATTGATGTGTGAAAATAACGAGAGTTTATAGCGAGCCGAGCGGCCCCGCCTGGGGTTACAATCGGAAAACGCTTTTCTAACGTTTCCGCCACTCGCCGCCAGATGGCGAGCGCAGACAGCGGTTTGATCATATAAACGCTCGCTTGCGCCGCTTCGCGCATAGCCCGTCACGGCACACGCGCGCTCGCACCACTGTGTCGAAAGCATCCAACCGCGGATCGGTGTCTGAACTCACGAACTGTTTGTGCTTATCTGTGCTCCGAACATCATGGATATTCTCACTCTGGATCCGACTGGACTTTATTGAGAAATTAGAAAAAAAATCGATAACAATGGACGTCCTAACCTTAGACCCCACCGGTCAGTACTGACCATGTCTTTCGAGGGATTGGATCCGACCGGTCTGTATTGAATTTTCTTATTAGAATCCTATAAACATGGAAGTTAAGGTTCTCGATCCTACTGGGCAATATTAACCTTCCAATTCCACAATGATCGGGCTGGACCCCACAGAAATCTATTAACCTTTTCCATCTTCGATGAAACAAGATGTGTTGCGGGAGACGGAGGATTCTTACTGGCACCCGTCCGGAGGAAACGTCGTCGTGCAGAAAGAGGAGGTTCACGGTGAACACTTAACTTGACTGCTCAATAACAACTCAGCGCCTGTAAATAGTATGAATAAAATGAAGGGGGACGCGACCGCAAGGTCATCGGATGGAAATCAGCTGACTCGCGCCGCTAGCAATCCGGAAATGTACACATATTGGCAAAATACGGCGAAAATCTGCACCCAGTGCGCGGCTCACGCGCGACCAACCCCCTAACACGTGTTTGACGTAAGTATTTTTTATCTGTCACATTTTTTTTTTACAGAAATGACATTTTAATTTACAAATACTTATGTAGTTTAATATTTTTTTTATTTCCATTGTACGTGGCTGTTATGTTTATATTAGTTAGATGTGTGGGTAATCGAACTGAAATTCGTATTCCACGGTGGTTTCAATAAATAAAACAAAGAACCAAAAGTGACAGCTGTCGCGCTGGCACACACAGGAGGTGTCCGCTGCATATTGAGAGTTCGTTGCACACCTGTAGTCCTTCCTATTCCTCGCCCACTATTTATACAACTATAATATATAATTATTCCATTTCACATTAACTTTTGTCTAAATATAGACCATATATCACACGCAGTATTGTTGTAGTCTGTTTAAAAGCTCCTGATTTTTAATTTGGTGCCCGAAATTCGGGCGGTATCGCGATTTTTATGGCACCGACCGCGGGTTCGTTGACCGGACATATTTTATTTCATCGCGCGCTTCCACGTACACACACAAACTGCACACACACATCCAGGTAGATGAAAGCACGCACACCAACGTAACAGATCTCCGCATGTTTGCGTCCAGTTTCGCAAAAACATTACAACGCGCTCATTTGTATTATAAATATTATCACGAAATTCGCTTCAATTAATTTATTATCGCGTCGCATACGATTTACCGCGTGTTGGAGGTTTTTACGTTGCGCACGTAGGTCAAATGTCCCGATATGCGATATGGCACTCGCGACATCGACTTCCTCGTCGTGGCCACGGTGTATTTTCACAAAGAGCAGCACGCCCCAACTTTTCGACGCAGGTGCTGTTTCACAATCGGCACGCGGTCGCTCGTGTCATAATATTTCAAGATTAACAAAGCGCGTATTGCGCCCGTGTTTGCCGAAATATTCCAGTTCAACAACCGGGCGAACGGCCGATCGGGAGTTCAAAATAGACGCGGCGGCTGCCCCTCGCGCTCTCCGGCGACATTCAAAAATGCTCATCATCGCGCCATTAAACATTTTTCGGACATAGATTATATTGTGGACGCGTAATCGACGCGCACTGGGGTTGCATCACGCTCGTGCGCCGACCGCGCTGACGGTGCAACGCGGAATAGATTAGGCAATTAACATAGCACGCGATATGTACTTGTACGGGCAAGTAAGGAACGGAGGCGGCTCGCTACAGTGGTTGCGCGGCGTTCCCGCTCATTGTTTTCGCGTCCGTAATTATGATGAATCAGCGAGACCTGATAAGTTCGCTTCGCACATGTTGTTACGATTAAGAAATATAATATTTCGCGTTGAACCTCCTTGACCCCGGCGGGCGAGGCTTCGCTGCAGCGTGGGCCGTTTTTGGCGTTGCGTCATCATAGGTCACTACCTCCCTATTCCGCCATATTTTTTGCTCATAAAGTTATGCCTCGCACGTGGACTCCTTCCTTTGTTGGACCATTTAAACTGATGCCAGCTATTTCGGTAACTTAATATGACCGGGTTGTGTTGTAAGTTAATGTGACGTAACTTGATTGTGATAACCGAGCTCGAGTCTGCCGTTTTCCTTTCTGATGCCATTTATGGTGTATGTTTTAGAAAAATGATTGTATGCATTCTATTATAACCCGCTACATAACGCCTTCGTACAACGAATTAAACACTAGAATCAAGACACGCCGTATCATTGAACAGACAATAAGAATTAAAATTAAACACTTCAAAACCTACTTTGAATTTGCATTTAAAATTTAGATAAGCACTTACGTGTAGGTTTGTTACATTTGTTCATTACCATACATTTTTAATGGAGGCAATTTAAGCGACTTAAGTACTTGTAAGTTACGATTGACATGACTTAATAAAGAATGTACCTGCGTAATGAACTCGATCAAACGAACTGATAGGAGAAGAGTAAGATACATGACGTAGGACATGTAAAAAGTTAGCCATTATTGAAGGTCGACTTCTTACAAGCAAAGCTTCCTACAAGATAACCGATAAACGCGATGACCGATCAATGCACTGCCGGAATTCCGTATAGTAAAAAACTTATCTTCAACGTCGCCGTGAAATCGGGAAGGACTAGAGTTTTTCTCAGGCGTTCCGGCGTTTTTGTAACTTCAGCATCTTGGTGCTAGCATTCAAATTGAACCGGCACCTGACTTCGATGTAGCGAACGACAAGAAGTGCTCGTTTATCCTAATAACTAAGTGACCGATTTGAATGTGATTTAGAATAATGTATAAGTAACGTGACAAAAATATGAGTCAATTAAAGGCCTTAAAAAACCAGCTGCCAATCAAAACGAAGTTTACGCAAAAGAATTAGTCCACAGTCCCTGGCGCCTTTAATTTATTTCTTGGTTATTAAAAACTGGATAAAATTAAACTGGACGACTTATTGTAGTTATTGTGCACATTATTTACATATATATTGAACACCTGTTCCATTTTGCCAATAGTACGATAAATACGACTTTGTCAAAATATGTACAATAACAATAATTGCTTATTGTATCTTGCATTACAAGATATTTAAATTATTTTTTATATTGGTTGACGGATACATTAATGAAATATCGTATTTTATAAAAAAAAAAAACACTTTCATTGCGAATCGCAAGTTTTACTATTATTTTAATCTTTTATGTAAATATAGCAAACGTATGACTCGGCTTAGGTAAAATGACATCATATGTAGTAGGTATTCCCGGACGCTTACTGGGATCGTACTTTCTTTGTCTTCGGTATTATTTTCCTTTTAAGCGAGACGTCCTAAAGCAGTTTCAAAATGCCATCAAGTGCCAATCGCAACATTTATTAAGTTCAAGTTGCATATCGTTAAAGAATAACAAGTAACAAACTGTTGCATGTAAGATATCGGTAGAGATGTTAAAAATGCCTAAAGCTATTACCTACATTAATTCGTTCGCCGCATTTTTTCCTCGTACATGAAAAAAAATGCGTCTGAATTGGAGTTACTTAAAAAAAAATGTGCATTTTTTGCGATGCAAAATACTGCATGTTGTATCACAAAGGTGCAGTGCAAGGTCGGGGGACAGCTGGCGAGTCTAATTAAAGGTTTTATTTTTAAATAATTAAGTGGGCAGCACTGCACCGTCGAGTCAACTCGGAGAATGCAGGTGCCATATTATTTATGAGAAAATAAAATCATTATTTAACACGCCAAATTATGAACATTAATAATTTCGTGCAGTCTCGCGCGTATGACAAATTATATACCCATTGCCAATTCGAACACATGAAGTAGATTTTTTCTCATTTCATAACTTATGACTTGTAATGTTAAATTGTATACTGTAGAAAATTAATAATAGAAATCTCGCCGTACTAGGAAAATAAGTAACAATAAAAGTTGCTTAACAAAATAATGCACTGGGTACTTTTAAGGATTAAAATATGCTCTAAAATTAACATAAATAGTAAGTTAAAAAAACCACTGTAACTAAGTAACTGTAACTAGAAACTAAGATTTTTAGTAAAATAGGAATTGATGAAATAACGTCGTATAGAATACCAATTTTCCAAATAGCGATAAAAAATATCGTAGCAAATATAACGAAGATTCTTAAAGCTCGATCAATATTCAAAATTCAAATCGTCCGTTCAAGAATAAACAAACATAAATATGAAAACGATCGTTTGCTATTCGAAAGAGTTCAAAAGCTTGTCAAAGAGGTCGTTTCCTCTTTTCCACGATGTTCCTACGAGATGTAGAGATGGAATCTCGACGGAAATATTTTAAGGAGTCAACAAACCTTTGGCCAAGGAACTGGTTTTTTTATTGGTTCCAACACAAATATTTGACTATAAATATAATCGGCCAGCTTCGCTATGTTTCGATACTCACAATAATACATCGTAATCTGTTCTACATGCAGTCTATTAAGAAATCCACCTTTTGCAATGGCGCTTTTAATTATTGTTTGCATTTTCTCCTGAATAAACTGCTACTTACCTGCGGAAATATTATGTTTTCAATGAAAACTATTTATGTTACATCATCTTAAATATAGTCCCTCTCTTTCCCTAGTCTTATAGGTGTGTTACATCTCAAAATTATAAGGGTTAAGAACATAATCCTCTACGCTGCCTTACTAAGGTATGGTAGAATTCCGTTTACTTTAAATAATTATTTTGTTATCATTTTTAAAATAAATCTAAAAAACAGAAAAATTTCGTCCTGAGTTACAGAAAATAATTATTGCTTACAGCATTGAGTGTTGAAGCAATTGTTAAAAAAGATGAATTTAATTTTAACTTCTAACAATATTCCTTGTGTAACACTTGTATCCTCTAAATTAAATAGTCCATCGAAGAATTATCAGGCATTCCACTTAACTCCTTAAAATTTGTTTGCATGTAAATAATTATTATGATCAATAAAACTTTATTGAACAATTATATGCAAACAGCGTTTGATAGTATCGTAGAGGTAGCTATAAATTAATTTAACATCGCCTATAAGAGACAACGTGCAATTTAACGTAATTGTTCACTCGATGCAATGTGACGTAATGCAATAATTATATGAAATTATTTCGAACTTAAACCTTTAACGCCACCTTTGTCAACACAGCAGCCTTGTTACACAAACACATAGCATTGCGCCGAATTACACCGCAATCGCATTCCTTAGTATGTCCTTTTTATTATTGCGTTCAAAAAATGTAAGGGGCTCTGATAAGTGACTCATAAACTGTCCTTTCACAGCTCGCTCAATGGTAAAATCTTGCAGGCGCACTCGTATTAAGTAATGTTACTCATACAGGGCTGTCATATGTGACTGGGCTTGGCATTTTTTTTTTTATAAACATTCTGGCAAAACATGCGTGAACGGTTTTTTTTGCTGCCAGTTATTTATTACAAAGTTAGTTATATAAAAAAAAATTATAATGTGGTTTCCTTATCTGCTACTAAATGTGTATCTTAATATGTCCAATGTAATTAGAAGCGTTATAATATTATAATTTAAGTAAAAATTCCACTTGCTATTGCGATTGTCAGTCAAAAATAAGGATTTACGAATTTCCTATTGCCCCAACCCTAAAGTGGTTAATTTCTCAATAATTGTAATGTCAGGTCGATACACCTAAAGGCCGTCTAGAATCATTTAGTAGGTCAAATATCGGAGACTAGGCATTACATATTTATCACAACCTTGTGTGAGCCAATCCAAGTTTAGTTGCATAACTCCTTGCATAACTGCCGCTTGTTGTAACTCCGCGAGTTGGTTTTATGCCACCGATGCATTTTACTTAAGCGTATGCATGGTATTAGTGTTTCGAGATTTAATCTGATTAATTCGTTCGCGAACGGCGGAACGGACCAATCTATGTTTCACGTAAATTACTAACCCGGTTTCTAATAGTGCTATGGTGATTGCTAAACATAAACAGAAAAAAAAAACAGATTTTTTCAAATTAATCAATACAATGCTCATTATTCCGTATTAATTTGACAACTCAAACAATAAACAAATGCACCTACTCTAGCTAGGGCTTTTTATATTTAAAACAGATCAGCCATATATCCAGCCAACAACCTTTAACAACTTATCAAATTACTGTACCAATTAGCTGTGAATAGTTTAATAAAGTCCGTTAAAACAATACTAAAGTTACTGACGAAAAAATATGTAAAACCTTATCTAGCATTTCATATATTACGAAGAATCATTGTGACTCCACAAAATGTAGAGTTTGTTAAACTTCCAGGCGTCATAAAAATTACCAATGACTCATTTGAATATACTCCATTAGACAAATATAATTATAGGTAGATGAACTTACTGTTGGATTGGATATGGATATGCCTCGTAGATTTCATGGTATACCTATGGCTCAGCAGACCAACGACATGGGTGAGGATAAAATAGTCGCAAATAAGTGCTCGCTTTTTGAAATTGACGACTATATAATTTGTTAGATGTCGCGTGTTTTAAGGACGTTCACAAACGTGGCAATAAATTAGT
The DNA here is from genome assembly GCA_018245675.1 of Agara michaeli. Lineage (NCBI taxonomy): Eukaryota > Metazoa > Arthropoda > Insecta > Lepidoptera > Hesperiidae > Agara > Agara michaeli. Next base: position 7,760 of record DWDX01002153.1, on the reverse strand, counting down.
GACTCAATATTACATGAACATTTCTCAGATGCGATGTTGGATTGAAATAAATGACCATGCGTTGCACTCACTTCTTTATATAACGACACATATTAATGCAACCCGATTTTATGGTACATTAAATGTAACTTCCCTATGTTTGCCAATTTAACAATAATGACACGAATGATTGACGATTTCGTTTCATATTAATTGAATTGCATCTTTTCACTCCACGATAGAATTTTATAACCGTTACGCAACAGTTATTAACATTTAGCGTATTATATGAGCATTGTACACGTTTCCCTGATCGGAATAATGCCAAAGAGTGTTGAAATTTAGCTAATAAACTGACTGCATTGAAACATAATAAAATACACCGCGTAAAATATGATATTGCCTAGGAAAAGCCTGTACAAACACAAGTGTAATTTGTGTAATGCGTGCTTTATTTGAGGTACAAACTTTTTAGCATAAACGCAACAGTTACTCCATATCGATAATACATATATTGAATTGTCCCGTATTATGATTAAATACTAAATGAACTATACGACTTTGGTTGATTAGATTGCAGCTTGATTTTCATCTGTTTCAAAGTCTGACTCAACTTTCGTACAGTTTTCCCTAAGTTGGGTATTCACGTCTTAAGTTGGGTAAAAATGAGATAGCCGTATATGAAACGAGAAAAAGATATATTACGCCTGTTTCTGTTTATTCACTCGTGAATGCTTACCAGGTTTTAATGTAACGCATACGCGTTGCCGTGCACGTGAAATGTATGTATTTCCTTCTGAGATATCCTCGCTTTGACATCGGCTCTTCAAACAACGTACTTGCATATTGGTCAATACTCAGTAGGTGACTGTAATCATTTATCATCGTCTGCCTCTCTGTACGGTTATATAAAGGTCAGTTTTCGTTACATAATATCCAAATACAACAAATGTTATAACTTTAATAGCCGTAAAAGTTACAAGATTTATGACTAAAGTAAATATAATATGTCGCTGCACTATGACTAACATGAGTATAACATAAATCGCAATCTCGCATAGCATTGCAAAACGTTCGAAATAATTAATATAAGTTTTATTATCATTGTGATAATAAAAACTAGAAGTGGAAGTTATGACTTAAATATTGTACTGTCGTAATTTGATTTGCATGTTAAGAAATATTTTTAGCTTTAGTACTCGCACGCTGTTTGATCGGAGTATGCATTTTAGTTCAATGACAAGATTAACAAAATTCAAAGTGGAACGCTTGTTACAAATATTTATTGCCTCACAACTCAACAATGTGTCTTATCAATTTTATGTAGCGTGTCATTTGAATGTATACTTTAACTTATATGTAATATAAGAAGTATTGCACAATGTAAGTAATATTCTCGATTTTAAACCGACTAAAAAAAAATGAACTTTATATTATTATATGAATATCCCTAATACACGAGAGTAAGGTTTGTGGAGTTATTACATGTGTTTTGCTAAAGACAGGCCATCAAAAGCGTACGCAGACTCTTGTCAAGTCGGATCGCAATGAACGTAGCTGATACTTAACTATCTATTGTAGTTATAAGATAGGTTCTTCGTGACGTTTTTCTACTAGCCACTGATGGATTCGTCATCCATCAAGTCATTGACACCGCTGCATCGAACGCCAATATACTGGGAGATGATGAGATCGCAAGCGTTCAATCAACTCTCGCGGTGCATCCACCTAATCAGAGTAACCGATGCGAATATTATGCTATCCGTGTAAAGCAAGCGAGTTTAAAAAATAATTTTTAAACAACGCGATACTACCTTTGAATCGACTCCCCACCGACGCCTGCCAGTAGCTAACCTTGCGTCAACAACATAATGTTCTATCTAAAAACACTCACACCACTTAACACTATGAAGTCACATTAAACGTTCGCGCACACATATAAATCATTGGAGCCGGAGTGACATACAACCTCCTCTAGCAATCTGCTCGCCTAGTACTCCAAACATGGAAACCGCTCATGAACAACGTTACTTTCACATGTGGAAATTGTACACAAATACAAAAATCACACACATATCATGTGCTCTCCATTCGGTATTTGCGTCTGTGTTCAGGGCACGCGTGTGTTGTGAAAATCATTTCCCCATACATAAGAGCACTTGTACGCGTTTGTATATGTACATACATAAATGGCAGTATCTCATAGCAAAGGAACGCGTGTTAATAGCAAAGCTGTGTTTCCGCATAGGCGGTTCTTAGAGGCAACGAACACAAGCGGGTGAGCCGTGCCCCCGTGTGAACACGGGAGCGTCAACCTTACGAATTAGAAAAAAGTCGCTTAACGCCACTTGCTACTTTACTGATGGTTCAAAATAAATCGTCTCTTGAATTTGTAATGCGATCACGAATTTTGTATTAGAAACTACCAGCTAAAGGACTATACTGACTTCTGAATTGGACGTCAGTTTCGGTATACAGGGAATAACTAAAACTAACAAATATTATGTAGAATAGAACTGGAATGCGTCAAAATGTCGTCAGTGGCTGTTATTGTGACGCAGCTACACACGCTCACGCACACTTATCAACACAGTGCACACACAGTGAGAAGTTCTCTGTGAGGTACGGTCCACATCGAAACTAGGTAGTACGTCATAAGTTGGCCTCTCGCGATCTCTGCGAGCCTAGTATCTCGTCTCCCCGTAATAAGCTGAAGACAACCGCTTTTCTTGATCTTGCAAAAAAAGGAATACATTTTTTATTTTTAACATCTCCTCCTCTAACTTCCGTGAAAATAAAAAAAACACATTTATGTAGATTGTTTAGATGGCTAGGATATACATCGAATTATAAAAGTTCTGGTTAAAAAAAGCGTTTAGTTCAGCAAATTTGAAAAGAAAACTATGTGTATGGTTAAATTGCAATTAAAAAATATCCAACAGATCGTGGAAAATCTACTAATCTTCCATGCCCACACACAAGCGCAATGTTTTCTCATTCAAACGAGTGTTGTTTGGTTCACGCTTCGCAACGAATATAAAAACACTCTGTATGATTTATGTTAGCCTGGTACCGAGTGTTCTAGTTGACGATCCGAGCGATCACAAGATGACGTAACAATTGATTTCAAGGAAGCTTTAATTTAGATTTACAATGAAGCTGGGTTTCAGATATTTTTGTGATCCGCATTATTAAAATAAAAAAAAACATACAAAAGTCCTACGCTAAAAATAAACAACCAGCGCCATCTGTTATCGACTAGCGCCAGACGTGTATTTATGCTTAAAAAATTAAAAATAGAAAACAACGATCAACAGTAGCGAGGATGTGAGTACAACTTAAGAGCTTATTTAAGGCAATGTGTCGCCAGGTTTAATTGAACAATGACAGGTGCATGGGGCCTACTTTTAGCCAAGGATGACCACTAAAGGCCGGTGCGCATTGAGGCAAATGGCGGTAAATATTGAGTACTTTTTGTCTTAGGACACACATGAGACTATGACCACGACCGTATATACTTAATATTCGTATTATAATTAGTGTCTCTATCAATAGTTTGTAATTACATCTTGTATGGCAGAATACTTCACTTTTGCTTAGCACATTAATTTTTAATGTTCAGTTCAGTGCCTAGTTATAAGGACATCCTCACGATATTACTCATAACGCCCATTTAAATTTGAAATACCTATATCAATAAAATATGGGAATAATTCAAATATAAAAGTAAATTAACGCATAAATACTAATTTGCTATCGTGACTGTACTAAATACAATTGAAGTTATTCTTTAAAATAGATATAACCTATTCTTATATCTGTTTGTACAATATAATGTAAAATATCATAAAGACAACATTACTATTTAATCAGCATTTTCGTCAACCATGTTTTTTTTTAAAGTATGGTTCTCTTCACCTTAAAAAAAGGACGCACGCTCTAAAGCTTATTGCACAATAGGGCAACGAATAAACAATTAAGAAACAATGATCTTGCGCAAACAGAAAGAAGTATCTGTTGGAAACAAATAAACATTTTTTGCAACTTTTGTAATATTTAAAAAATCTCGCTTTCGCAAAAAATTAAAAACTTGTAACGACCTTGTAATAAAACTATGCACTTACGGACGCAATGCGTCCTATTCAGGTGGTCGCATAGATTTTTTACTTAAAATATCTTTTGAACGGAAATCTTATTGTTTTGTTTTTAGCAAAGGCGCGCCGCTTTACAATGTGGCCAGTATTGGCATTATACTATACATCAAAACAATATTTTATTGTTGGAGCCGAATTGTTGTTTAACGCGCAAATTTCCGCCGTTTCATAAATTTAATGATTACCTTTATTTACAAGCGATAACTTGAACACAATTCATTTTATCCTTTAAAAGGTGTTTTAAAAAATGTTTTAACCATAATGGCAACATTTTTCACGTCCCTATTCTGTGCGCATGCACACCACCCCATATGGTTGAAAAACGATATAAGCACGACAGGCCGAAAGCAATTTTATAGTCATTATAAAATTTTCGTTGTACTCGTCTTGTTTTAAATAGAGCGTGCTAAGGGATATATATAAAAAGAAATATGTAAACTGCTGGCGACCACCTGACGTCGTGCACAATATATTGGCCATTGAAAAAACCAGTCAAGTTTAGACGCTATTATTTTACACTGGGCTAAGTGTGTGCATATGTATACATACATGTATGGCAACGAAAATGGAGCGCATATCGTAACAGGATTATCAATTCTAATCCATCCATCCACGGTTTTTATACTAAATTCAAGACTTATATTACAAAGGATGCATAACATAATATTTAAACAAAAGTATTTCTTAAAATTTTAAAGTTATTTATTTGTTATAAGTAAACTACTTTACCCTTTTTATTTCCAAGTGTACAAGGATTCTGTATCGTGTCTTCTCATTTGTACTAATGTCTCTTTCTTTTCTTTCCAGATGGCTGCCTGCAACAGTTTTCTGCATCACACAACTCCAATCTCTGACATCCTCGATTCCTCGAAGTTCCATTTTCAAATTGCTATATAATTAATACTCACTTATGTTTAAGATACTAATTGACTGATAATTATTTCTCGTAAACATGCACATATCTTTCATGCATTTGTATTTTTTACATAAATTATTATACTTTAAACTTAAGACAACGCCATTTCGATGAGGAAACTGATTGTTATAGGGTCATCAGTTAGACGGTAATTTGGTATCATCCGTAGCCATCTTTCCTCGGCGAAATATCGTTAGTTATTATTAAGCTTAAGAGAAGTAAATGACAAGCAAACAGAGGCAAGGTGTTTTGAATGGTTTTCTTCATTTCATTGTATATTTTCAAAGGAACCTTCAAAATTGACCGATTATAGAGATGAAATATATAGTTTGTAAGAGTTTTATATTGTTTAGATTTCATCGTGTACCTACGTAACTTTTCATATAATTCGAGTTACCATTAACTTTCCGCTGACAAAATGTAAATAAAGTCTACGCTTCGACTGTGCTTGTTTTTTTTTTTTGATAATTAATCTTTTGTCGCTGAACATTTAACTCTAGTGTGAATGATAATGGAATCCATTTTATGTGTAGATAAGACTGCATAATTACTAACTGCTTAAATATAGTTCCGGACACACTGGGCATTAAAAGCCAACGGGCTGAACTGAGTTTACAATTACAATCATTTTTGACTCGTATGCAGTAATAGCGTTAAATACTGTTATTCATAAACACGTTTCACTTGAACCCAAATGAAAAAAGCTAAAGGGTTGCCATGTCCACTAAAGAGCAGATAGCTGGCACTCCCATTTATCCATTTCATTACGGCAAAAACAAATTACATTGGACGTTGATAAATGATTGGCTACGCAATCTGTTGGCTGCCGCAGTCCGGCCGCCTGGTGCCTAGTGCGTCCGTAACAAAACTTCAGTGTTGCCAATTAAGACTGAATTACAATCGAATTAGTGTTAACGTAATGCGATTTCTACTTTGCCTTTTTTTATTTAAAAAAGCCCAGAAAGGATCCCACCCTAGCGTATTTAAATATATATACATACATATATATATTTGTAATTAATTATCGCATAGAAAATAAGGGATAATAAAGATGTTTTACATTTTTTTTGTTTTTTTTTTATACTGTTCACCCATTTCTACTGCTACACATAAACAATACATTTTGCTAACCGAACACAATACAAATGGATATAAATAGATAAAGGATGGAGGAGTTCGCTAATATCTTATCTAACTAAATAGTTTTAGTACCATTTATGAACAGACAAATTTTGCACAATACATTGTAAAGTACATTGTACTTATTCCGTCTTCATGTTTAAATTGATATTCCTACGAAGATTCGACCCTTCGTCCTTAAAGAAAGACCTGACTCTCTTTTAATAATTATCTCAGTGATATTATCTTGTCGATCTCAAACATATACAATGATTGCTCAGTCGTTTTGAAAGTAACAGTTTTATTGAGAATTTATGGATGTTGATTATTATAGAATTTGTCAAAAATGATATGAAAAAGTTTCAGCTGTTTTAAGCAAAACAGAGGTAATTCAGAATATTAATATTTTGTACACCAATTCCAAACACGACTAAGCCTCACCTGTGGCGACCAAAAAGCTAGACATGCATTTATTATGTTAAGGGCTAGATACACATACATACATGGTTTTATACCCAAACATAAAACGCAGTCTAGGATGGCAAGCTTGTCTAGAAGGTTACAAGTATTGCTGACACTATGCTATTCCAATATAAATTTCTTGGGAAATCTCTATAATATATTTCAACTTATTCCTTGATCAAGAAAAAAATTCAAATTCGTAATCTAAGATTCTAACTAGCTAGATATAGAGCTAGCTAGATATTGTCAATAATTTCCGCAGCGTACTCGATATAACGACTTCTTGTGGTATTTATTTCTCACGTTAGGTTACATTATGCATGTTATCACACGAATCCCTAACTTTTTGAAAATATCCTATCGCCTATGTTCATCAGGGATAACGTAGGATTCTAATGGTGAAAGAATTTTTCAAATCGGTCCAGTAGTTTCGGAGCCTGTTCAATGCAAAAAAAGAATCAAACTTCCTCTTTACAATATAAGTATAGATATACAAACACCTTTAAATGTAAAAAGTAGTAGTCACACACGCAGTATGCGATGTTGCCAGCTATTTCTTCCACACGATGTATTCAACGAGCAGGTAAACAATGTCGGGAAAAAAGCATAGCTTATGTAGAAATTACTAAGAGAACCCCGATAGAAGTAGGACTACAATTCATTCATAGCAAAACTTGATACCGCTTAGATATTGCTTAGAAATAACAGTTACCAGGACAACATAACTATCTAGTGGCCGAGGGTAGTACCGTTACCACCTAAATTCCACCAACCACGCTGTAATCGCGACCACTTATAGCCACCGTGTTTTAATAAGTCATTAGGTGTTATCCAATGAGTATGAACACGAATAGAGCGTGGAATGAATAGAAAACTACTCAACGTAGCTAAGTAGAAGGAAAGATATATATATCGTTTAAAAAAACACGCTTTAAAACACATCGAACTAAAAAGTAGAAAATATGCAATTCTTAAAATTAGGTAGAAAAATAATAATGAACAAAAAATGTCAAATATAAATCAAAAATAAATATCAAATATCAAAACAAATATACGTAACATCACGCCTGTAATCCCCTAAGGGGTAGGCAGAGTAGTGTAGTACACCCCCACATTTCACCAGTTACGTT
>DWDX01002152.1:0-15949 GCA_018245675.1 Agara michaeli | reverse complement strand
CATAACATGTCGTATAATCTTCAAGGAGCCTCCTCGCAGCGACAGCACTCGTTGCACGCGTTGCTTCACCGCAGCGGGCCCGGCCGTGCACACCTGTTCACACACACAACATCACAAACGAAATATCATGATTATAAAAATAATAATAATAGAACATTAGAAACATAAAGTAGCTGATGTCAGTGCAGTTTTTTACTTCATTCTAATAACAGGATAAGCATACAAGTACCGTTACCTCTAAAATAATTCTGTCTATCAGTTGCAATGTGAATAGACCACCGGACAAACGTTTCAAGTACTGGGCGTCGTCATCCAATTCTTCCGTGTCTTCCTGTTAAAAACATCACATCGATAGTAGATATATACATTAGCGTCACATGGCCGCTTGTCAGCAATCATGTATATAATATACATGATCCATGAAACTTGTTATCTGATGGTATTGTGGAACATCATGATGTTCTGGCCTATTCCAAACCGGATATATCATAACACAGGATGTTGCGGTACAATATCAACGAACTCGGAGAGAATACTAGTGTTAAATCACCTCCATTTCCTTCTCAGTGCGATCCACTTTATCCATATATTTAAAGTGTAACTCCAGTAGTCTGTCGACTTTTTCCAGATCGTTCTCAGTGAATTTGGCGAGCAGCCTTTGTCTTTGACTACCTTGACAGTTTCTTAACATGGACGCTATTATGGACACCACATGTTCTGCGACAAAAGTACAGAAATAGGTGAAAATTATGTAATAAAGCAGTAACTAGCACAGATACTTTCTAATATATTAAAAGCTTTTGCTCAAGAGTTAAATATTATACTGTAGAGTTTTTTGCTGAGTAAGGCTTTTTGAAGAGAAGTTCAATATTAGGTGTGTGGTAAAAAATGTCACCGATGTCATATTTGATCACCGAAAAATCGTGAAAAAGCTTGCTTAGTTTTTTAGTTTGTCCTAATACATAATACATAAGAACATTTCTTCAGTCTCGTAACATTTAAATAAATTTAATAAAAATTGCATAATATATATTAACAAGCAAAATATAGCAGCTAAACCTTCATGTTGGTCGACCGTTAACAATCTCTTCCTTTTAGGGGTCTTCATGAAAAGTGGGAACACGGTTCTGAGTCCCAGAATGTCCACGAACTTGTTGCAGTTGTCGCGGCCGTCGGAGCCGGCCAGCGCGTGGTCCAACACTTTCAGAGACCCATTGCGTGACATTTTCTTTTCTCTATAACATACGATGATCGTACTTCAAGTACACATATGTGGCAGAGTCGTATTTAAAATTGATATAAATGAAATTAGATCTAAACTTAGATTTAAAAATAGATTAAGATTTAAATTACATTTAAACTTAGATTCAAAATAGATTTCAATTAAATTACATTTAAACTGCACGTTTTAACAAAAAAAAATTGAAAAGTAGCGGTAACAATAGCATACCTGAGCATGAGGTTCATGAGCTGCAGCCCCTCGCCGCGCAGGAAGCGGTCGCGGTTGGCGGGCTCCATGAGCGCGCAGCATAGCGAGTCGAACATGTTCTCCATGGCCTCCTGCTCCTCCGCGCCGCTGGGGTCGTGCCGCTTGTAGAACTAAGCAACCGGACACGTGTGGAAAGAGCTTATTACTAGTGTGCTATGCTTTCATATACATAGTTTGTTGCCATTATTTGCTGTAGATTCTCTGCCTAGTTACATTATATTTTCTTTTTTTTTAATGACCCTTCACGCTACTATTGCCTATGCTGTGGAGAGGCACAATTTTATCTTTAATAACAAAGAAATGTGACCATCACATAAATGTTTGTCCTGGGCGGTAATAGCACCCATAACTTCCGGTTTTGCTCTGGAGGTCTTTAACCACTCGGCTATCAGGTCAGTCAATATTAACCTAAATGGATTCTATTTGATGCTCTGCAGGCATTCCGTTGATTGGAAAACTGACACTGAATGTTTCATCAGTAATTGGAATTTGTAACAAAACAAATTCATTACAATTTTCTTTTAAAGCAAAAACGATCTGGTTTACTATGTACTTACCGCCAACTGTTGTAACAATACATCAATACCATCTAGTTCACCCAGCATTTTCCTATTTTCTGGAGTATTTTGCAGTAAAATGGACATGATTTCAGTTGCATACAGCTTATTGCCATCAAAAGGTACTTTCAACTGCAAAACATAATTTTGTATATAATACACGATATGATATAATTTTACAACATGATATAATTTTACATGAATTTATAAGTGCAATAAATTTTAGACATAAACTTACTTTTAGCCTTTTAAGTATCCATTGCATGAAGCCTTGTTTGGCAACTTCCGTACACAGTTCTGGTTTAAATTCCGTTATGTTTTCTATTATACCTGTATGTAACAATATTACTATTATTATTACTACTGTCATAATATACTGAGTTGTTTTTCTCTAAATTAATTGAAAGTAGAAAAAATCTAAAAACATGCTAAATATTGTTTCTTCTCAATAACATTCTTTCTTTTTTCTTAAACTGCAAACAACCTTACCAAAAAATTAAATGTTGACAATACAATAATAATATTTTGCACCTAAGGTATTATGTACTGCATCCCTTTCATCTGGCACCTGCTCGTCGAGCCTCGCTAAATTATGTAACAGCAGAGCCGGTGCTTCTGCTTCTGCTAAAGCGTTAATAAGTTCTTCAGCTCCTTCCTCACTTTCATGGAGAATATCCACATCAGTCAACTCCTGCAAAATATGTTTTACATGTACAGGCAAGGCCATACAATAATTTCATTTATAAACATACCATAGTGGTCTGTACATTTCAACAATTTTAGTGCTAGTGTTCATGAAATGCTGTTTTAGCCTTTACTGTAAATTTTCCTACAATCAGACAATTATAATAAATTACAACTTCATTATACATTTATTAAGACTGGGTCGACTTATAGAAAATTCCATGTGGCATTAAGTCCTCCCTTTATTAACAACAATAAAAAATAAACAGATAAATGTGTATATTATGGAACCATTAAATAAAAAACTAAGCACTCTATATTGTGATAAAGGAGTGTTTTTTTTATCTAAGCAACTGGATTATCACTATTAATATGATATGCTGTGGTAATTTAAAAATCCAGGATAATCTATTATCATACAAAGCAATCGCTAACCTGCAATAGATTCACAACTTTGGTAGAAATATCAGTGTTATCATGTGAGAGCAGCTCTAACAATGAATTGACACATTTCAATTCCACCAGCAACGGATACTGATCAGGAACCGTTGCCACTGCACTTAAGTCCTGCACATAAAAAAATCAAAACCTTGATTATTAATAATTTATTACCTCCTAGATACTATGCAAACTATAATATTCATTCATCAAACAACTACAGTATCATGGGATACCATTGAATGGGGCAAGCTTCAAAAATTTTAAACATTTATACTGAAAAGTGAAATCAAATATTTTGTGTAAATTCTATTAGTTATAGTATACAATACAGGTAATTTTATAATAAAAATTATGTTTTTTCTAACACATCGCGCAACAAGTGAAGCATAAAGACTGTGGTACTATATGCCAAGCTGTCTATTATATGTTATCAGTTCAAACCTGCAGAGCTTCATGCAAATCAATTTCGCTTTCCATAAATTTCTCTGGCTGGTCAGGGAACTTTATTCTCATTTCTCTATTTTTCAGCGCCTTCTTTTCAAAGTTCAAGACAAGTTTCTTCACTGCAGTGTCATCTAACACCTCACCCTGAGAAGTAAAATTTGCTTTGTCTACAGCATATATTCACTAATTTATAAGCTAAATATATATACTCCTAAATATGTTTAATAAGTAGTTATCATTAGTAGAAAAATTATAACACAGTGTTAAAGATCTACATCAAAAGTCCTCTATCTGATTACTTAAAATGTACTAATATTCAACCTTCCGATCATTTATCGACATTTTAAAAATATTCACCGTATAGATTGATTTTTAAAGAAAACCTGATATGGTTTCAGTTCACTAATTATCTGCAACGGTAATCTCTAAAGCTAGGCAGTATCTACTATTGGTATGTTACGCGGAGAATGTGTGTACAACTAATTTTAAATTCCCAAGAGTTACAGTGCATCAGAAAACAATGTTCATAATAAATTTATATAATAAAATATTCTAAGATTACATAGTTGATGAATATCAAAGTAAATAACTCTAAATGTACCTCTGTAACTTCTGATTCAACAAATCTAAGAATATCTTCTCTCTCTTTGTCTGTAATGACCGGCTCCTTGGGAAGAGTCGTGGTAAGTTGTGAAGTTATTTTATTAGACTTGGCCAACCGGCGTATTTTAATAGCTCTTTCACTTTCTGGCTCCGATTCATCACTTTCATCTTCATTTGGTCGTTTAGGAGTCGGCGTAGGCTACAAGATAATGGAATCATTTGTAGAAATAGGTTACAACTATGCAAAGCAAAACAAACAAGTCTGATAGAAATATCCACCTTAAATGAAAGTAATTCTCCAACATCCATATTTCAATTGAGTTCTTTTGCAATAAATAAGTTCTAATTCATTTATTTATGCATTAAAACACTCAGTATTAATACTGCAGTATCTAAAGGAAAACCCAATAAGCATAGCACAGTACAAACATAACTCCCAACACAAGGCAGACAATTGACAGTATAACAGTTGACATTGACAGTGACACTGATATGTAAAATGTTTTTATTAAACAATGAATATTTTATTTGTTTGATTTTTTAATAATGTTTTATTATACAGCAAAACTAGATTTAGATTCCCAAAAGTATGCTATTCAAACAGTTCTCATATGTATCTCACATTAATTATGCCATTTCTACATCGGCCTAAATAAAAAAAAAGTTGTCTTGGCCCTAGCCGGCAATGTAAAATTGCCGCGAAATTTAATACGCTGAATTCGCATCATAAATATTTTGGCTTCCAATATTTAATATAATAGGTAATTTAATAATGACGTGAAATGTTTCAGTTGGGATTTATCAGTTACTCGTTATATCGAGAAAGTCGACTACAGCACTATGGAATTCAGACAAATATTACAAAAACTGAAATACTCCGACAGGTTAAATAGTTCAATGTTAACCAAGGTAGGAGAGCCTACGTAGACATGTTATTATTGGATCAAAAATACTCAATTCTCTTACGTAAATGGTAGTAATAATAAGATGTAAGTTTAACGTTATAATTTAAAAAAATTTTTTTTTCAGGAATTAGTCTCGAACATACGTCACGTTCAAAAAACAGAACTGCTACATATTTTGGAAAATTTAGACAATACAGTAGACATTAACTTTCAAGTGAAATTACTTTCAATTCTAAGTGCTGTATTATTATTTAATGTAAGCATATTTGTCGTTGGGCACAAAAGATCTATGTAGGTAAATTACTGTTTAATATATGACGTCTGCGTATCACGCCAATTTCTTATATGTAGGTAAAGACTATGGATTTTTAAGCTCGTATATTAGAGAGATACTTCTTTTTTCTTTATTTATACATAAACATATTCTAAAACTAGTCGTCCTTAAGCTCTTCCAAATGAAACCATTCACACTCGCTTTCTTTTCATTGTATTAGTATGCCAGTATTAAAGGAAAAACACAGCCATACTTAATTAGCATAGGAATATGTTTAGTCACACTTACATAGTTAATCCAAATTATGTTCTTACCATGCGTACATGGCCCTAAGTCCATTTTATAACTGAACGCTACGGGAAGTATCAACTAAAATTCAGGTGTATAAAAATAAAATGCAAGAGAACAACATATGTAATTGTTCGTTGTAGAACACGAATAGAGACGTCATCATAAAATGGTCATCAATATACGACGTGATACGCGCCATCCTGGCCAGGGGGCTCCCTATGAAGACTACGGTCACGTTAAACTTCGTAACGTCGTTGCTTTACGTAGACGACGACGCAGCGTTGAGAAGCAAAACGTTGACTCTGCACGCCCAAAACATGATACGAACGAGCGGCTGCCTCACGACGATGACTAATCTACTTACGAATTATATGCTGGTAGGTGATGGTGGTGGTGGTGCATCAGACGGACGTTATAACTTCTAAAGTTGAAAAGTTGAGAAGCGATTTATTTTGACAGTAACGAATATTTATGTAACTTTTACCTTGGTACACTTCTGGCTGCTAACATTCGAGTCATGCCCCAACTCGATCTACTATTAGTTGTGTACTTATTTTTGTTGATGAATCAAAACACATTGAAACTTCCCAAATTGTTTTCAGTACACGGATACTTGGAAAGCTTTGTGTCGTTGCATAGCTGAAGTTTGTCGCGGGTCAGAAGCGAATCAAACATTTTGTTCCCATTTAGTTCCTTTGGTGAGTCTTGTTATGTTAGAAGACATTATGCAAGAGTAAAGGAGAGGACAGAACAGTAAAGGTATCTTAAAAGGTGCTGGTGAACTGTAGATTGTAGTATTTTGTAGTGCGTGGTATGAATACTTATTTTTTCTTGCTCGAGAAGGGGACGGGTCAGCGTTTTATCTACGGAAATATACTCAGTGTTTGAACAATCGCTCTCGCCAAATACAGCTCCTTCAGATGATTTACGACGTCTTTACCCCTCTGGAGCCAGTCATCTGTTAGTAATAATTTCTTCCGTTAGAGAATTAGAAATCACGCCTGCTCCCCAGCAGATATGGGGCAGTCTAAGCGCTATGACAATTTAATGATATCTACATTTCACCACACCATCACGTGCTAAAGCCGCTTATTGCGCTGTCGTCTTTACTTTCAATAATGGATTTTTTCTTTTCACTTAATTTCACGTGCTGTTTCAAAGAGATATATGTAATTTTTCATATTTCAGTGTATTCAACGATGTCTTCGCGGGACTTTGGACGTATTACCTGTACTCAACAGTATAATGTACAATCACAAACATAACGTTAACATGTTCTTGCAGACTGACGGGATGTCTCTTTTCGATAGGTAATATCATAGACTTTTTGGTATGTGAAACTATGTAACGATATAATTCAGAGTGTAAATAATTGTTTTTAGACAGGATTATCTGCGACATGAGTCGTGTCTGCAGTTGTTTAATACTGTGATACAAAATATAGACGTCGAGGCTTTATGGGTACTAAAAGAGAGAAAAGGACCGTATGAAGATCTCCAGGGTTTGATACATTTGTACACCCAAGATTCGCGGGTAAGTGAAACTGGCAAATGACGGCGTACTATCATTGACACACACGTGTGCCCATTGTCTCTCGCACACTAGAGCTGGAAAACGAAATCTTTGTCATTTTAAAAGAGTGCCAATGAATGATAACTATAAGGACGTATGACGATTATTAATTGTAATTTTATATATGCCTTATAATGTATAAAAAATTATGTGTTATTGGGCTTTTCATTTTTCTGCTGTTTTCACGCGAAATATAAATATATGTATATCACATTCTTGGGTCAGACATTATATTGGCAATCTTACTAGTCTTATCATCTCACATCTTTTACGTAACTCACTTGTTTCCTTGATGCATATGTGTGGCAGCATCACGTCCATCACACACATGCCCAAGCCGTGTTTACAACATTTACTTTATTTTTTCATTATAAAGTTGTATCATTATTACTTTAGACTGAGATAAAGAGATATAATAAATTACTTGCAGATCGGCCAGTGGGCACTGGTTAATGTACATTACTTGGAATCTAAATTCAAACAAATGGGTAAAATGAATTTATTTTCAAATTATACACACAATATCATATCTGCAATTCGCATAATAATATAATCTACCTGCATATTGCAGGCTCCGTTTCGGATGATTGTAATAAAAATGAAATTAATCCACAATGTAAAGTAAACATGAGTAAAGCAGGCGACACACGTGTTAACGACACCCAGATGTCGCTGCAAAATATTACGGCCGCGGTCCTTTCATGTCCAGCGAAAGGTGTTAGTCAGAGTCCGTGGCAGTATTTATGTAAAGATTCAAATAAACGGTTGAATACCAACGATAGATCACACCGTGTCGTTAATGAAACAAAATTATGTCGTAGCAAAAGTAATTACATTCCCAAAAAGTTTCCAACTGAATTACACAATCCAAAGAGTCTGCACAATGAACATCTGTCATTCTCTTTTCTTATGGACGACGATATAAGATGTAAGCAAACCGATCTTAGTAACAAAAATGCACACATTTATGAAACCCAAAACTCTACTATGAACTCTTTACTATTCAACATAAACAGAGAAATGGATAGTTATAGTCCACGTTATTATTTAAAAACTTCCGGGAGCGATAAAGAAGTGGATTTTAAGCCTGCCTACGTTTCAACTCCAATAAAAGTATTTTCTAAGAATAGTTCACGTGTACCCGTGAGAAAATCTAGTGAGACATTAAGCAACGTAGGTGCAATAAGAAAAACCAAAACACATAAAAACGTGTCCGGAAGAAATGCAAGAAAAGAAAAAGACAAGACAAAACAAAAATCAATGAGTTCAAGGTTGTTAGAAGCTATTAACGGATCTTGCAGTACTTTGATGCGGAGCGTTAAGAATGCATTGACTGGGAATACAAACTGTAATTGGTCAATGAACGAGACGAGAAATAAATCCGACATCCAACGAGATCAATCGCGTTGCTCATATAGTTTTACACGTTACATGCAGAAAAGAGAGGCCGGACTCATCGAAGCGCACACCGAACAGAGTGACAGTATCGAGTTGAGTAAATACACCACTAATACGTGTGAAACATGTGACGATACTTCCCTTTTGAAACGAAAGTTTGATACGAACGCCCAGTTGAAGGTTGATGTGAAAAAGCTCAAATTGGGTATCAATTTATACGGATGCGACTTCAAGGTTAAAACTTTTTTATATCACGAACGCACGCGCACGCGCACTTATCTATGTACCTTTACAGCATTGTACACTATTTCCAGACTGCATAACTTAATCTTAAGATTTTCCGTTATTTTGAATGTATATCATTCCAAAACTCATTTGACAATTATTTTTTCAGAAAATATCGAAAACAATGTGGCCTCGAGACAAATACATGACACCAAGTGTGCTTTATAATTTGTATAGAAAGTTAATATTAAAGTAAATACATATGTACTTTGTAATTGTGTTCCATTTTGTTGCACCCCTCTAGATCGTATTAATCATATTGAAAAACTAAAACATTTTCATGAGAATTATATATTACTTCTGTACATTAAAGCTGCGAGTGTTTTGAACTTGTAATGTTTAATGTTTATTTTTATAATTCAGAGTTTACTATAAGCCGCCTCATGTCGCACCATGTCTCGTGTTATCTCATCGACGGTGGGAGTTCCTGCAAAAACCAATAAATATATTAATAGCATAACTAAAATGTTCATATTTCAAATCTATTTTTAAGAAAAAAATTGTGATATTTACGAAATTATTAATTGCGTAAATCAATCACCACTACCCGTACTTACAAACATTTGCGCCAACATTTATTACCAAACGAGTCGACTTACCTGCTATTTGTGTACCTGCTGTAATGTGTACTCCAGTTCAGTTCGGAATATCTGCAGCATTCTTTGCACCCCGGCTTCCCCGCCTACGGTGAGCCCCCACAGAGCAGGACGTCCCACGAAAACCTTAGGTTTAGATTACATCACAACGACTTCAATAGCCAAATGGTTGATAGTTTTACAAGTGCACTTCAAAACAAAAATCATCAACTGATACATTACCATTTTCGCACCGAGTGCCAGAGCTTTATAAACATCTGTGCCGGTCGAGACGCCGCCGTCCAAATATATGTCAACATTGTAACCTTTCAGAGCCTCTACAATTTCCGGGAGAGCTTCAATCTGAAACAATTATTATGTTGACATTTTATGAATTGTAACCAATGAACTAACGGATTTCAACACATCTGTAATGAAAAATATATGTACATATAATCATATTAGACAAACAGGAGAATCCAATCTAATGAAAAAAATTATTCAGCAAATTGAAAACATGATTACCGTAGCGGGGACACCGTCTAGTTGTCTGGCTCCGTGATTAGAGACCAAGACAGCGGAGCATCCCACTTCCACCGCCCTGATGGCGTCATCGCCACGAAGAACTCCTTTTGCAACTATTGGCAAATTGGTAATGCTTGGAAAAAGTAAAAACCGTTATCAGTAACAAAGTTACAATAAAATATATCATCATCAAACGTCGTAATTTATACATGATGCATTATTACATAACTTAAGAACATTACCACTTTTGGCTGCTGCCGACATTCGTATGGATGACGGAATGGATATATTACGGCTAGAAGGAACAATTTATGAAGAATGATTCATTTACCTCTTTAACCATTTTATGTCATCCCAGATGATTTCTTTATCGAACAGATTGTTAACATAATTATTCAAACCGCTACCGCCTTCTGTGCTGTTAATTTTCGTGGATAGATAACCTTCAAAGTTGGCTAATCTGTAATCAAACAATTAACTTTGCTCACTACCGTTGTGTTCTCGAATAAACTTGCAAAAAAACGTGTTATTTACTGATTTAAACTGATAAGTCTGAAATTTTTAGAATGTGATAATATTCTGCGTATATTAGTTCCTTCATTAAAAACGTATAATGCTCCTTATAAGAGGCAGTTCAAGACCATAGGACAAAAAGAATGTTTTTACCTTAGATGTTTCGGCAAAGTGAACTTATTGCGAACATCCGCTCGTCGCAGACCAAAAAGAGGAGTGTCAATCGTTAAAGCAATTGCTTTAAAACCAGCTTTCTCTGCTCGTATTACTAAATTTCTGGTAACTTCTCTAAAATCCATAAAGCCAAAAAAGTACGTGGAGTAAAACACAAATAAATTAAAATTTTTGATTGTACTGCTGAAATTAATCACAAAAATTTGTATATAAGCGTATTCATGCTCGCTTTCCAGATTAGTCACTATACCACGCGAAAACCAGTTTTAAATAAATGTGCACAAATGTACTTAAGCAAAATTACCGATCTTTATAAATGTATAGTTGAAACCATTTTGTAGCAAGAGGAGCAGCCTGCGCGATCTCTTCTATTGAGCTTGTTGAAATTGTGCTCAGTATAAAAATGACACCTTCGGCCTGAGCGGCTAGAACATATTATAATAAATGTAAAAATGAATATGGTCGAAAATCCTGTTTTGTTTCTCAGTAATCTAGCTTACCTTTTGCAGTTGCTAATTCGCCATCAGAATGGGCCATTTTCTGCATCGCAGTGGGAGATATCCCAACGGGCATAGTGACTGTGGTACCCAAAACAGTTGTCGTGAGATCACATTGTTTTATTCCAATTAAGCACTTAGGGCGAATTCGTAATCTAAAATAAAACAGGCGTAACAATAACAATTGAGTGAGCCGTCTTAGCACCCAGAATGTATTTCACCTTTGGAATGCTCTTTTATTCTCCGCCAAAGTATATTCGTCGGTTGCACCACTTTTATAGTAATCCCTTGCAGTTTTGGGCAGTAATGAAGAAGCTGCATCTTCCAATTCTTTGACACAAATATATTTCTCCATAGTTTACACGAAAACAACAATTGCGTTACACTTCTCGAACAGATGGCGTGTTGTGAAATAAGCGTAGCTGATAATGAACTCCTTATTGATTTATCAATATTATGACCCTGGCAGGCCACAGGTCACTTTGTTTTTATTGTACTAATAATAATTTCGTCTCGTTTCATATCAAAACACGTATATCATGTAATTATGTTCAGCGTGGGACGAAATAAAAAGCAAAATCGAAATTTTAAAATTTATTTCCTGATTTATTTTATATTGTATGAATGCTATTTAAAGAGCATTCAGTAATGTCAAATGCCATTCATTACATATTTGCCATAGAAACGTTATACAAAACTCAACTGATCTTATAATAATTCTATCAATTACAATCAATTAGTGTAAACTTTACAATGTTCAGGTAAGTATGCATGCATGCATAATTATAGTATCTTGTATAAGATACTTTAAATAGGTTTCAAATTAACAAAATTTTGACTTGTCCTGCAAAATAAAAGTATACAAATGTTGTTAACCTGGTGTTGTTTAATATTATAATATTTTCAAGACGAGTTTTACGATTATCAGAATAAAAAAAACGCTTTTATATTAACAAATTTACATATCTGATTAGTTCTATTTCAGTTTTAATGAACATATCGTAATGAAACTCGTTAACATGCATGTTGCAATGTTGGCAGTTGCTTTGCTTCTCGACATAAGACTACCTCCAGTACCTAAGCCTAACATCGATCACATTTTTCTTTTCATTTACTAACAAAAAAACTTGCAATTTATAAAAGACAATAAAAATATTCAATATTAAGCTACAAAGAAAAAGGGCCGCTAAATTCCTTTCCAGCTAATCCATCTTTGGTAAATTAAGTTAACAACAATCAGTGATTGATGCATCAGATTTTTAATAAAATTCTAAAGATAAAATATTCAAGGTTATGCTTTTTTGGAGATTTTGAATTATTGTTAATATACAAAGCCAGAACAACGAGTTATTAAAATAATTAAAATGTAACTGAACACGCTTGAAGACTTTAGTCTTAGCATCACGAACAGACTATCAGGCGGCCACCAATTGAGCAAAAAAAAATTAAATAAAAAGAAGGCACGAGGTTTGTTCCTCCAACATTTTAATAATACAATTATTTTATAATATCCGACAACATGATGTAAAAAACAAATAGAAATTGCGGTGGTTCACATTACCATCTTGAGTTATGTAACTAGTAACATAAAAGTTCCAAGGATTGTATTTTATATTTATATCATAACAGCTAAAAGTTCATATTACTTTAACTTGATTACTGAACAATGTTAAGTCCTACCTCGTTGTAAACTAATTACACTACTCGTTACACAAATCATACCTTTTAAATTTCATTATTACATTGTATTTTCTTAATTGTAGTTTATTAGAAACCAAAGTTAAATATTCCTAGTCAGATATATTTCATCTAAATTCATGTTAAAATTTGTTTTCTTTTACTATATCCTGATAGCCCGAATGACGTGTCGTTGGGTGTACCACGAGAATAAAATATACAACCATCATGTAATATAAAAAAAATAAATAAAATATATTACAAAGCAGAACATCGAAAAAGTGGCAACATTTTCCCGTAAGACTAGTTGTTAATACATCTATACTATAATTTCTAATCTTCTGGTTTCATGCCATAAGTCTAGCTACAAACAGTCGAATGTGGATGTAATTTTAGGCCAACACATTGTACCATGTGGCCCAACACTGTACCTATTTGTCACGACATCGGCAATTGTGACTGGTAATTACACTTTAATATATCCGCTCGAGTCGAGGATGCGACAAATTGTAAAATGACGATATTGCAATTAATTCGGAGGTGGAGATTAACATTTTGACGATGAGACCGATTGCTACATTCAACCTTAAAACTAAAACTAAAGCAGTTATAAAATTTGATTAATACGGTTACTCTATACTCGAGATAATTTAGAAAAACGTTAAGTAATGTTACGACTAAGATTTTATTAAATGCCACCAAAACGTTCACACTACGATAAGATGATTATGATGATGATGTTGATTGAATGTGTGCGATTGTTGCATGTTACGTGTTCGTGCGACTACGATGAATAATCGAAATAATACAAAGCAGTCCTCAAAAACCCTGCTTTCCAATTACCAACCGCGTGACATTCCTCGATAGCACCCACCAAAGTTTTTGGTCAATTAAACATCTATAAGCATTAACGTCAACCGATACAAACGTATGTAAGCATTATGCGGTTCTAGAAACATGGAAATCAGTGCTAAAAGGCTCAGTGGAAAAGGACATTGAAAAGTTCGAAACAGAAAGTTATTATGATTTAAATAGCCCCATTTATGTTTTGACAATATTCATCGATTATAAAA
Organism: Agara michaeli; assembly: GCA_018245675.1. NCBI lineage: Eukaryota > Metazoa > Arthropoda > Insecta > Lepidoptera > Hesperiidae > Agara > Agara michaeli. The sequence continues at coordinate 1,972 of DWDX01002152.1, read as the reverse complement.
TTCATTTGATGTTCAAATATATTGGTTTTTATTAACATCTGTAGCGGTGAGTGAACGCACAACTTTACGAACCAGGAATATGTATGTATATGAAATAGTCATGATTAATTGATTAATGTTAATATGTACATCTTTTCAAAAACCTTTTCTTTTTAACAATGACGCTTCACCGACGTGTGTATTGTGAAATACGCAACGTTTCACATATTTATGTAAAGCAATATAACAAACAAAAAGGCCACGAAATTTTGTGTCCTTTTCAAATAATCGCTCGCTTTTTGTGACATCAAATTTTTTACTATTGTATATTATAAAAAGCAAGAAAATCAAACTTCCACAGATTAAGAAAGCATCTAAAAAATTTACATTCACTGGATTGACTTATAGGAAATTAATCAAATATCGTATCCGAAACTACGATATGGCACTGAAGAACACTTTCAATAACGAATGTTTAAAAAAAGTACAACTTGATTTTGACGTTGATATTTAAATTACTCGCGGGCGTACAATAAACATATCGTGCACCTCGAACTGTAGGTCTACGCACAGTAGGGGCGGGGCCGCTCCCTGGATACATACTCGTGGGGCTTTATTCTTGTACGCTCTATTGATTTGGTTTCAAATCGGAATATAAAAAAAATAACATGCGTGCAGAAACTTTTTACCCTTTGCTTGTAGTCATATATAAGGAGGTTAATAAAGTTGCATATACAATACACAGCTTAATTAACCATTACGCGTGAAATGTTTCTTATTCATACATTGTTTCTTATTTGTAATGAGGAGTAAGTGGTACAAGTGTTTAATGAGAGCTGCACTGCAGTGCCAGGCGCTGGCTCGCGGCCCATCCCGATATATATCATAATTTAGCGGATCTCATTAATAATAATATATATCCAGGGGTAGGCTCGCTTAATGAGACACGTGGTTAGCGATGCGCATATACTTGCCAAATACGCAGTTTGTAATGAGTCAAACCTTTATAGTATCCTAAATTAATATTATTAATATCGAGAAAAACTGTAGAAATTCACGTATAATTAACGTAAGTAGGATTCACACTAGTTAAAAAGAGAGGAAAAGCTACAACGCGTTGCGTAGTCTTGTTCTTTTTATATACAGTAAAATATAAAACAGGTATAACTATCAAAGTTTAGGCTTTTTCACACTGCAATCAGTGTTAAGTATTTGGTGTATATTTTCTATTTAAAACGTGATGTATGTGTATTACGACTAAGCTATTTTCACAGTTTTATCGATAGAGTAACTGAAGTTCATGTCAATATAAACCTAAGTAAAAATTATATTTAGCATAATATGTGATACAGTCTACACCACCTCGTGAACTGAATATATAGTGGTAGAGGGGTGAAATATTTTGACGTAACCGATACTGATAAAATATCCTCTAATAATAATAATTATATATATAAGCATATATACGGTGACAGAATTTACAATTTATAGTGTTCATCGACGTCAAAATTTACATCGGTGTCAGTCGATCCATACACTTTCAACAAAAAAATATGCGATGCACATATAGAAAATAACTTCTCCTATCGAATAAGTAATGAATAAATCTTAACCAGAAAAAATAAATACTATGGTACTTTTAAAGCGGAACATTAAGTTACATAAATATTACAAAAGAATCTACAGCCCCGCCGCAGCAGCGCGGAACTACACTCCGCGTAATACTTAATCATAAATGCCCTCGTAAACGAAATTTAAACGTATCGTTAAAATCACAGAACAAAACTACGGCTAAGCGGGGACCCGGGGATCGGGCGCGCCGGGCCAACGTTTCGCACCCGACGGAGGAGCGATAAAATAAATAGCGTTAGACGAGAGGCGGACTAGAGGCACGTGGGGCGCGGCGCGGCGGCTACAGGCCAGCCAGCGGGTCGCGCGACGCAGGCGGCGCGGCGGGCGGCGCGGCAGGCGGGGCGGCGGGCGGCGCGGGCGG